>JAVTVJ010004667.1:0-19256 GCA_034509425.1 Eopsaltria australis | reverse complement strand
GCCCCTCAGTTCCTGCCCGGACCCGGATGCGGGCGCGGCCCAGCGCGGCCACCAAAACCCCCCCGAGGGCCACCAGGACCCCCCCGAGAGCCACCCCGAGCGCCAGCGCCGCCATGGCCGCGTGCCCGGACTGGTCCGGACTGGTTTGGGAGCGGTTCTGAACTGGTTTTGGGTGTGGTCGCGCACCTGTTAACGGTGGGGAGTTACCTGAGGGTGGGGGTGTGCCTCGGTACCCACAATGCAGTGCGAAGCATAGGGGGTTACTTCCGCCTCGGTACCCACAATGCACCGCGCAGCAAATGGGGTTAATGTGTTGCTATGGGAATGCCTCGGTACCCACAATGCACCGCGCGGCCGACGGGATTAATGTGTTGCTATGGGAATGCCTCGGTACCCACAATGCACCGCGAAAGATAGGGGTTACTTCCGCCTCGGTACCCACAGTGCATTGCGAAACATAGAGGGGGTTACTTCCGCCTCGTTACCCACAATGCACCGCGAGTCAACAGGACTTCCGGGGTTGTTTGGAAATGCCTCGTTACCCACAATGCATAGCGACGGTGAGAGAGACTTCTGCCTCGGTACCCACAATGCACCGCGAGGGGCGCATTGGGAGGGGCTGGGGCTCAAACTGGGAGCACTGGGAGGAATGGGAACCCAAACTGGGAGCACTGGGAACCCTTTAGTCCATACTGGGAGCTCTGTGAGCCCGAACTGGGAGCACTGGGAGCACTGGGAGCCCAAACTGGGAGCACTGGGATCGCTCAGAGCCCAAACTGGGAGCATTGGGAGGGGCTGGGGCTCAAACTGGGAGCACTGGGAGGAATGGGAACCCAAACTGGGAGCACTGGGAGAACTGGGAACCCAAAATGGGAGCACTGGGAGGATTGGAAACCCAAACTGGGAGCACTGGGACCTCTCAAAGCCCAAACTGAACATTGGAATGCTTTGACCCAAATTTGGAGCAATGGATCACTCTAGAACTCAACCAGTGATTGGTGCATGGGAACCCAAACTGGAAGCATTGGATCATTAGAGCCCAAACTGGGGAGCACTGGGAGGGCTGGGGTCAAACTGAGCACTTGGAGGAATGGAACTCAAACTGAGCACTGGGATCGCTCAGAGCCCAAACTGGGAGCACTGGAGGGGCTGGGGCTCAAACTGGGAGCACTGGGAGGAATGGGAACCCAAACTGGGAGCACTGGGAGAACTGGGAACCCAAACTGGGAGCACTGGGAGTACTGGGAGCACTGGGAGGATTGGGAACCCAAACTGGGACCACTGGGACCTCTCAAAGCCCAAACTGGGAATACTGGGAACCTCTTTAATCCAAACTGGGAGCACTGGGATCGCTCAGAACCCAAACTGGGAGCACTGGGAGGGCCTGGGATTTAAACTGGGAGCACTGGGAGCACTGGGAGCCCAAAATGGGAGCACTGGGAGGATTGGGAACCCAAACTGGGACTACTGGGACCTCTCAAAGCCCAAACTGGGAATACTGGGAACATCTTTAACCCAAACTGGGAGCACTGGGATCACTCAGAACCCAAACTGGGAGCACTGGGTGCACTGGGAACCCAAACTGGAAGCACTGGGATCGCTCAGAGCCCAAACTGGGAGCACTGGGAGGGGCTGGGGCTCAAACTGGGAGCACTGGGAGGAATGGGAACCCAAACTGGGAGCACTGGGATCGCTCAGAGCCCAAACTGGGAGCACTGGAGGGGCTGGGGCTCAAACTGGGAGCACTGGGAGGAATGGGAACCCAAACTGGGAGCACTGGGAGAACTGGGAACCCAAACTGGGAGCACTGGGAGTACTGGGAGCACTGGGAGGATTGGGAACCCAAACTGGGACCACTGGGACCTCTCAAAGCCCAAACTGGGAATACTGGGAACCTCTTTAATCCAAACTGGGAGCACTGGGATCGCTCAGAACCCAAACTGGGAGCACTGGGAGGGCCTGGGATTTAAACTGGGAGCACTGGGAGCACTGGGAGCCCAAAATGGGAGCACTGGGAGGATTGGGAACCCAAACTGGGACTACTGGGACCTCTCAAAGCCCAAACTGGGAATACTGGGAACATCTTTAACCCAAACTGGGAGCACTGGGATCACTCAGAGCCCAAACTGGGAGCACTGGGATCACTCAGAGCCCAAACTGGGAGCACTGGGAACCCAAACTGGGAGCACTGGGAGGGGCTGGGGCTCAAACTGGGAGCACTGGGTGCACTGGGAACCCAAACTGGGAGTAATGGGACCTCTCAAAGCCCAAACTGGGAATACTGGGAACGTCTTTAACCCAAACTGGGAGCACTGGGATCGCTCAGAGCCCAAACTGGGAGCACTGGGAGGGCCTGGGATTTAAACTGGGAGCACTGGGAACCCCTTTAGTCCAAACTGGGAGCACTGGGAGCCCAAACTGGGAGCACTGGGATCGCTCAGATCCCAAACTGGGAGCACTGGGAGTCCCCAATTATGCAAATTTATGCAAACGAGCCCCTCCCCCCTCCTCAAGGGCGGCGTGCCCTCAACCAATCAGAGCCAGGCCGCGTTAATTTATGCAAATTTATGCAAACAAAGGCGAGACGACAATAACAGGCATGCAAATCAATGCTAATTAACGTTAATTAATGCTAATTAACGCTAATTAGCACTAATTAACGCGCTCCGCCTCCCACTGCTCGGGCGTCAGCGTCCGCTGCTCCAGGGCGTGGATCCGGCCCAGCTCCGCCCCCAGCGCCTCGTTAACGAGCCTGCCGTTAATTAGCCGCTAATTAACCCTCCGGGTGGCGATTAAGGGATTAATTAGACCATTTCTCATTAATTAATTAAGTAGATTAAACATTAATTAAGTTCTATTGATCCTCATTTAGGCCATGCCCCCTTTAGGCCCCATTCCTATTAATTAATTAATTAATCCCTTAATTACCCCATTAATTAACCCCTTAGAACCCTCATTAACCCCCTCCTCTCCCTTTAAGCCCCCGCCCAGTTAAGCCCCGCCCCTTTCCCATATAAGGACCCAATAAACCCCGCCCCTTTCTTAGGCCACGCCCCCTTTCCAATACAAGGGCACATTAAGCCCCGCCCCTTTCCCAGTTAAGCCCCGCCCATTTCTCCATATAAGGCTCAGTTAAACCCCGCCCATTTCCCCTTTAAGCCCCGCCCATTTCCAGCTAAGCCACGCCCCCTTTCCCATATAAGGGCACATTAAGCCCCGCCCCTTCTCCATTTAGGCCACGCCCCTCTAACCATATAGGGACCATTTTAGCCCCTCCCCTTTTCCCATATAAGGCTCAGTTAAGCCCCACCCCTTTCCTTTTAGGCCCCGCCCATTTCCCCTTTAAACCCCGCCCTCTTTCCCATGTAAGGACCCATTAAGCCCCGCCCCTTCTCCATTTAGACCACGCCCCTTTAACCATCTATGGAACGCTTAAGCCCCGCCCCTTATACCATACAAGGACCCCTTAAACCCCGCCCCTTTCCCTTTAGGTCCCGCCCCTTTCCCCAATTAGGCCCCACCCCTTTTCCCATATAAGGGCCCATTAAACCCCGCCCCTTTCCCCCTTTAAGCCCCGCCCCTTTCTCATTCAAACCCCACCCATTTCCCATTCAAGCCCCGCCCCTTTTCCTGTGGAAGACTCTCTTAAGCCCCACCCCTTTTCCCATATAAGGATCCATTAAACCCCACCCCTTTTCCCTTTAAGCCCCGCCCCTTCTCCATTCAGACCACGCCCCTTTATCCATATAGGGAACACTTAAGCCCCGCCCCTTTAACCATAAAGAATCCCTTAAACCACGCCCCTTTCACATTTAGGCCCCGCCCCCTTTCCCATATAAGGACCCATTAAATCCCGCCCCTTTCCCCTTTAAACTCTGCCCATTTCCCCTTTAAGCCCCACCCATTTCCCCCACTCAAGCCCCGCCCCTTTCCTCATATAAGGACCCAATAAACCCCGCCCCTTTCCCACTTAAGCCCCGCCCATTTCCCCCTTAAGCCCTGCCCCTTTCCCATTTAAACCCCACCCCTTCTGCCCTTTAAGCCCTGCCCATTTCCCCACTTAAACCCCGCCCCTCTCCCTACTTAAGCCCCACCCATTTCCCCATTTAGGCCCCGCCTATTTCTCCACTCAAGCCCCACCCGTTTCCCCTTTAAGCCCCAGCCCTTTGCCATTTAAGCCCCGCCCCTTTCCCCACTCATTGCCCATTAAACCCCACTCAAGCCCCGCCCCTTTTCCCATATAAGAACACAAACCCCGCCCCTTTCCACTTAAGCCCTGCCCCTTTTCTATATAAGAACCCAACAAACCCCACCCCTTTCTCAATTAAGCCCCGCCCATTTCCCCACTTAAGCCCCCGCCCATTTCCCCACTCAAGCCCTGCCCCCTTTCCCATCTAAGGACCCCTTAAACCCCGCCCTGTCCCATTTAAACCCCGCCTATTTCCCCCCTTTAAACCCCACCCCTTTTCCCTTCAAGCCCCACCCCCTTTCCCATATAAGGACCATTAAACCCCACCCCTTTCCCCACTTAAGCCCCACCCATTTCCTCTTTAAGCCCTGCCCCTTCCCCTTTAAGCCCCAACCATTTTCCCCCATTTAAGCCCCGCCCCTTTCCCCATACAAGGCCCCCTTAAACCACGCCCTTTTCCCACTTAGGCCCCACCCCTTTCCCATTTAAGCCCCGCCCCTTTCCCCTTCAAGCCCCACCTTTTCCCACCTAAGGACCCAATGAAGCCCGCCCCTTTCCCACTTAAGCCCACCCATTTCCCCTTTAAGCCCACCCATTTCCTTATTTAAGCCCTGCCCCTTTCCCCACTTATTGGCCATTAAACCCCGCCCCTTTCCCATATAAGGACCCAATAAGCCCCGCCCATTTAACACTTAAGCCCCACCCATTTCCCCTTTAAGCCCCGCCCATTTCAACACTCAAACCCCGCCCTCTTTCCCATATAAGGACCCATTAAACCCTGCCCTGTCCCATTTAAACCCCGCCTATTTCCCCCCTTTAAACCCCACCCCTTTTCCCTTCAAGCCCCACCCCCTTTCCCATATAAGGACCATTAAACCCCACCCCTTTCCCCACTTAAGCCCCACCCATTTCCTCTTTAAGCCCTGCCCCTTCCCCTTTAAGCCCCACCCATTTCCCCATTTAGGCCCCACCTATTTCTCCACTCAAGTCCCACCCGTTTCCCCTTTAAGCCCCGCCCCTTTGTCACTTAAACCCCGCCCCTTTCCCCTTTAAACTCCACCCATTTCCCCTTTAAGCCCCACCCATCCCCCCCCAAGCCCCGCCCCTTTTCCCATATAAGGACCAATAAACCCCGCCCTTTTCCCACTTAAGCCCCGCCCATTTTCCCTTTAAGCCCCACCCCTCTCCCCTCCCCCACCGGTGCCTCTCCAGGGTTTTGAGGCCGCGGAATTTTCCGGAAACGACGAAAAGGCGGAAGCTGCCCCGGCAGAGCTGGGGGGAGTCCTGCACCTCCTGCAATTAGCGTTAATGAGCGCTAATTAGCGCCCACCGATCGCTCGTTAGCCGGGTAATTAGGGGTTAATTAGCCAGAGAGGTTAATTGAGGGGTTAAGGGGATATTAGCTGTTAATTAGTGGGTGTTAAGCGCTAATTAATGCCTGTTAACCGCTAATTAGCACCTATTAATTGATAATTACCACCCCTAAAAGAGTAATTAGCAACCCTAACACAGTAAATCACTAATTAACCACTAACTACCAACTAATTAACCACTAGTAACACCAATTAGACAAAAATTAGTACCCATTAGATGCTAATAAATAGCAATTAATCAGTAATTACATCAAACACCAGCTCACCACTAATTAACACCTCCCAACCACTAATTAACACCCATTAGCTGCTAATTAGCACCCCAACCACTAATTAACACCACTTAGGCTTAATTAACACACATTATTACTAGTTGCCCTCTAATTAGCACTGGATAAGCGCTAATTAGCCGAGATTAGGCGCTAATTAATTCATTTATTGGGTGATTAACACCTCAATTAACACCGACTCATTAACGGTAATTAACCTATTATTCCTTTATTAATTACTACTGCTATAATTAAATCTTTAGTGCTCATTAGCCGCTCAATTAAAACCTAACCAAGCCCCTCATTAACTCCTCCATGTCCTAATTAACCCCTTCAAGCACTAATTAACCCCTCCCCCAAGCCTCATTATGCCGTTATTAACGCCTGGCCTGCTAATTAACGCCCGCTAGCCGCTCATTAACCCCCTCTGCCGGCTAATTAACGCACTCCCCCGCCTAATGAACCCCCAGCGGGCGCTAATTAGCGGTTAATTAATTAATTACCACGTGCTCGGCCTGGAGCCGCTCCTGGAGCCGCTGCTTGAGCTCCTCAGCCGTCGGAGGCTCCATTTCCGCTTCCTGAGTCGTCACTTCCGGCCCGCGCGGGGCACTGTGGGTACCGAGGCCGAAGCGGTCCCTGAGGATTGTGGGTAACGAGGCAAAAGAGGGGCGTTGCGCAAAGGGTTGTGGGTAACGAGGCGGAAGTACCTTTCCCTACCGAGGCGGAATTCCTCAAATACACTCAAAGCAATAACGCCCCTTAATTGTTAATAATAACAATTAAGAAAGAGTAATTAGCACCCATTAACCACCAATTAACACTAATTAGGCGATTATACCGGAGTTTGAATCGCTTCGCGGTGCATTGTGGGTACCGAGGCAATCCCGCCGCCATTTTCTCGCGGTTGTTCCACCGGAAGTCCCCCCTCACGCCCCGCAAAGCACTGTGGGTAACGAGGCAATACCGCCGCTCTACCGAGGCGGAAGTCGCCAGTTTTAATACATTTACACCCATTAATTGCTAATTAATACCCATGAAAGAGTGATTAGCACCCTTAAGACGCCAGCATTCATTAAGCTGTAATTAAGACTAATTGAACCATTAACAAATGAATTTTATTCTCTTCGCGGTGCATTGTGGGTAACGAGGCAAACCCGCCATCTTTACCGAGGCGGAAGTCTATCCGCAGGTACGCAATGCATTGTGGGTAACGAGGCGGAAGTTCCTCCCATTACCGAGGCGGAAGTGTTTTAAGTCGCACAATGCATTGAGGGTAACGAGGCATAAATACCTCCCTTTAACGAGGCGGAAGTCTTTGAACTCACGCAATGCACAGTGGGTAACGAGGCGGAAGCACCTCCCTCTACCGAGGCGGAAGTGCTGCCGCGACACCGGAAGGCCGCGGGGCATTGTGGGATGAAGAAGGCCGCCATGAGGGCGGTGTATTTGCTGCGCTCCGCCGCCCCTCAGGGCCGGGCCCGCGGCCGAACCTACGTGGGCTTCACGGTGGATCCGCGGCGGCGCCTGCGGCAGCACAACGGCGGCAGGAGGAGAGGGGGAGCCCGCAGGACGAGCGGCAGAGGGCCCTGGTGAGGCTCCTGAGGGGGGAATTGTAAAAATCGCATTTTTTTTCCCTCTAAAAATTCCATTTTTTCCCCCCTAAAATTCCCATTTTTTCCCTAAAAAGTTCCCATTTTTTCCTCCCAATAATTCTGGAATTTTGTTGCCGTAGTTTGGGTTTTTTCCTTTTATTTCTTCCCCCAAAATTCCCATTTTTTTCCATTAAAAAACCCCCAATTTTTCCTCTAAAATTTCCATTAATCCACAATAAAAATTTCCAATTTCCTCTCCCAAAATTCCCATTTTTTTCCATTAAAAATCCCATTTTTTATCCCCAAAATCCCAATTTTTTCCCCTAAAATTCCCCTTTTTTTCATCTAAAAGTCCCAGGTTTTTTCCATTTTAAAATCCCATTTTCCCCCCTAAAATTCCCATTTTTTTCCATTAAAAAAATCCCATTTTCCCCTAAAAAATTCCCATTTTTTCCTGCCAATAATTCTGGAATTTTGTTGCCGTAGTTTGGGTTTTTTCCTTTTATTTCTTCCCCCAAAATTCCCATTTTTGTTCCATTAAAAATCTTGGTTTTAATCCTCAAAATTCCAGTTTTTTCCCCCTAAAATTCCTTTTTTTTCCCCAAAAAAATCCCACTTTTAATCCCCAGAATTCCCATTTTTGTTCCATTAAAAATCCCATTTTTTTATCCCCGAAATCCCATTTTCCCCCGTTAAAATTCCCATTTTTTTCCATTAAAAATCTTGGTTTTAATCCTCAAAATTCCAGTTTTTTCCCCCTAAAATTCCTATTTTTTCCCAAAAAAAATCCCACTTTTAATCCCCAGAATTCCCAGTTTTTTCCATTAAAAATCCCATTTTTTATCCCCAAAATTCCTCATTTTTTTCCTCCCTAAAATCCCATTTTTTCCCAATTTTCCCCCCATTTATTTTGAATTTAAAGGGAATTTTGGAGGGATTTAAAGGGAATTTTTGGGGAATTTTAAGGGAATTTTTCGGGAATTTTGGGGGGATTTTAAGGGAATTTAAAGGGAATTTGGTGGGAATTTTGAGGGAATTTAAAGGGAATTTTTGGGGAATTTTGAGGGAATTTTTTGGGAATTTATTGGGAATTTAAAGGAATTTTCAGGAAATTTTAAGGGAATTTTAAGGAAATTTTTTTGGAATTTTGAGGGAATTTTTGGGAATATTAAGGGAATTTAAAGGGAATTTTTGGGGAATTTTAAGGGAATTTTTTGGGAATTTTGAGGGAATTTAAAGGGAATTTAAAGGGAATTTTTTGGGAATTTTGGGGAATTTTGAGGGAATCTTTTGGGAATTTTTTGGGAATTTTGAGGGAATTTTTTGGGAATTTTAAGGGAATTTTGGGGGGATTTAAAGGGAATTTTTTGGGAATTTTTTGGGAATTTTTTGGGAATTATTTGGGAAATTTGGGGGAATTTTAAGGGAATTTCGGGACCTTTAAATCCTCATTAACTTCAATTAACTTTTAATTAATTTAACGCATTCTTTTGACCAATTTTAACCCTTTTCACCCCAAACCAAAGGGAAATGCAGCTCTTTGTCCACGGCTTCCCCTCCGACGTCGCCGCTCTCAGGGTGAGCCCCGCCCACTTTTAAGCCCCGCCCACCTCCTTAAACCCGGCCTAAGCCCCTCCCAATTAAACCCCACCCCTTTAAGCCCCGCCCACCTCCTTCAACCCCAATTCCCAATCCCAAAATTCCCATTTTTCCCCCCAAAATCCCCATTTTTCCCAATGAAAATTCCCATTTTTCCCCAATAAAAAATCCTATTTTTCCACCCCAAAATTCCTATTTTTTTCCCATTAAAAAATCCCAATTTTCCCTTAAAATTCCCATGTTTTTCCCCCAAAAAATCCCATTTTTAACACCAAAAATCCTAATTTTGCCCCCCAAAAATCCCAATTTTTCCCATTAAAAAATCCCAATTTTCCCCCAAAAATTCCCATTTTTTCCTTCCAAAAATCCGCAATTTTTCGCATTAAAAAATCCTAATTTTTACCCCAAAAAATCCAAATTTTTCCCCCCAAAATCCCAATTTTTTCCCCCCAAAAAAATCCCAATTTTAACCCCAAAAATCCCCATTTTTCTCCCAAAAAATTCCCATTTTTTCCCCACTAAAAAATCCCATTTCCCCCCCAAAAAAATCCCAGATTTTCCCCAAAAATTCCCATTTTTTCCTTCCAAAAATCCCCATTTTTCCCAATAAAAATTCCCTTTTTTCCCCCAAAAAATCTGAATTTTTCCCTTGAACTTGCCATGGCTTTTCCCCAAAAATTCCCAATGTTCCCCCTTAAAAAATTCCAATTTATTCCCTTCAAAAATCCCGTTTTTTCCCCTAAAAATCCTAATTTTTCCCAATAAAAAATCCAATTTTTCCCCAAAAATTCCCATTTTTTTCCATTAAAAAATCCAATTTTTTCCCCAAAAAATCCCTTCCCCCCAAAAAAAAAATTCCCATTTTTTCCCATTAAAAAATCCAAATTTTCTCTCAAAAATCCCAATTTTTCCCCCCCAAATTCTCATTTTTTCTCCCAAAAAAATCCCAAATTTTTCCCCAAAGTTCTCCATTTTCTCCCCAAAAATCCCAATTTTAACCACCAAAAATCCCAGCTTTTCTCCCCAAAATTCCCATTTTCCCTCCAAAAAATCCCAAATTTCCCCCAAAAATTCCCATTTTTCCTCCTAAAATCTCTCTTTTTTTTTCCTCCAAAAATCCAGATTTTCTCCCCCAAAATTCCCAATTTTCCCCCCAAAAAATCCCAATTTTCCCCCAAAAAAACCCCAATTTTTCCCATAAAAATCCCCTATTTCCCTCCCAAAAAATCCCAGTTTTTCTCCCAAAATTCCCATAATTTTTCCCCAAAATAATGCCATTTTTAACCCCAAAAATCCTAATTTTCCCCCCAAAAATCCCTTTTTTGTTCCCGAAAAAATTCCCAATTTTCCCCTCAAAAAATCCAATTTTCCTCCCCCAAAATTCCCAGTTTTTTCCTCAAAAAAACCTAATTTTCTCTCCTAAAAATCCCAATTTTTCCCCCAAAATCCCTATTTATTCCACGTTTAAAAATCCCTTTTTTTCCACCCAAAAAATCCCATTTTTCCCTCAAAAAAATCCCATTTTTTTCCCCATTAAAAAAATCCCAATTTTCCCTAAAATTCCCCAATTTTTCCCATAAAGAATTCCTAATTTTTCCCCCAAAAATCTAAATTATTTCCCCAAAAAAATCCCACTTTTTCCCATAAAAATCCCCAATTTTTCCCATTAAAAAATCTCAATTTTTCCCCAAAATTCCCCAATTTTTCCCATAAGAAAATCCCAATTTTTCCCCAAAATCCCTATTTATTCCACATTAAAAAATCCCTTTTTTTCCACCCAAAAATCCCATTTTTTCCCCAAAAATCCCATTTTTGGCCCCTTAAAAAATCCCAATTTTCCCCAAAATTCCCCAATTTTTCCCAAAAAAAATCCTAATTTTTCCCCCAAAAATCTAAATTTTTTTCCCCAAAAAAATCCCACTTTTTCCCATAAAAATCCCCAATTTTTCCCATAAGAAAATCCCAATTTTTCCCCAAAAATCCCCAATTTCCCTCCCAAAAAAATCCCAATTTTTCTCCCAAAATCCCAATTTTTTCCCCCCAGAAAAATCCCAATTTTAACCCCAAAACTCCCTTTTTTTTTCCTAAAAAATTCCCATTTTTTCCCACTAAAAAATCCCATTTCCCCCCCCAAAAAATCCCAATTTTTCCCATTAAAAAAATCCCGATTTTTCCTCCCCAAAATTCCCATTTTTAACCCCAAAATTCCCATATTTTTCCCCCAAAAAATCCCATTTTTAACCCCAAAAATCCTAATTTTCTCCCAAAAAATTCCTATTTTTCCACCCCCAAAATCCCAAATTTTCCCCTCAAAATTCGCTTTTTTTTTTCCATAAAAAGTCCCAGTTTTTCTCCCCCAAAAAAATCCCAAATTCTCCCCAAAAATTCCCATTTTTCCTCCTAAAAACTCTCATTTTTTTCCTCCAAAACTCCAGATTTTCTCCCCCAAAATTCCCATTTTTTTCTCTAAAAAATCCCAATTTTTCCCATAAAAAAATCCCAATTTTTCCCCAAAATTCCCTTTTTTTTCCTTAAAAAAATCCCATTTTTTTCCCCCAGAAAAATCCCAATTTTAACCCCAAAAGTCCCTTTTTTTTCTTAAAAATTCCCATTTTTCCCCACTAAAAAATCCCATTTCCCCCCCAAAAAATCCCAATTTTTCCCATTAAAAATCCCAAATTTTCCCCCAAAATTCCCATTTTTAACCCCAAAATTCCCCATTTTCTCCCCCGCAGTTCGAGTGGGCGTGGCAGCACCCCAGCTCCTCCCCCCACCTTCCGGCCCCGCCCCCTCGGCGCCCCCGGGAGCAGCCAATCAGCTTCGCCCTCCGCCTCTTGCCCCGCCTCCTCCGGGCCCCGCCCTGGTCCCGCCTCCCCCTCCGCATCCGTTGGCTCCGCCCCCTGAGCCACACCCTGGATTTGGCCCCGCCCCCTCACGTGGTGCAGGAGGAGGGGGCGGGGCTGCCGCGCCTTAAAAGGAAAAAGGGGCGGGGCCAAGGGGCGGGGGTGGAGGGAGGGGGGTGTGGCTTGTGTGGAGAGGTGAGGGGGAGGGGCTTAAAGGGGTGGGGGTTAAGTGGGTGGGGTTTAACTGGGTGGGGCTTAAAGGGGCGGGGCTTAAAGGGGTGGAGCTTAAAGGGGTGGGGTTTCAGTGGGCTGGGTTTAAATGGGTGGGGCTTAAAGGGGCGGGGCTTAAAGTAGGTGGGGTTTAAAGGGGAGGGGCTTAAAGGGGTAAGGTTTAAAGGGGTGGGGCTTAAGTGGGTGGGGTTTAAGTGGGTGGGGCTTAAAGGGGTGGGTCTTGAGTGGGGCTTAAAGTGGGTGGGGTTTAAGGGGGTGGAGCCTGAATGGGCGGGGTTTAAAGTGGGAGGGGTTTTAAAAGGGTGGGGTTTAAGTAGGAGGGGTCTAAAGTGGGTGGGGCTTAAGTGGGTGGGGCCTAAAGGGGGTGGGGTTTAAGTGGGAGGGGTTTAAAGGGGTGGGGTTTAAAGGGGTGGGATTTTAAGTGGGTGGGGCTTAAAGGGGGTGGGGCTTAAAGGGGTTGGGGTTTAAGTGGGAGGGTTTAAAGGAGTGGGGGTTTAAGTGGGCGAGGCTTAAAGGGGTGGAGCCTGATTGGGTGGGGTTTAAAAGGGTTGGGTTTAAGTAGGAGGGGCCTAAAGGGGCGGGGTTTAAGTGGGAGAGGCTTAGAATGGGTTGGGGTTAAACGGGAGGAGATTAAAGTGGGCGTGGCTTAAGTGGGCGGGGTTTAAAGGGGGTGGGGCTTAAATGGGAGTGGCCTAAGGGGTGGAGCTTAACAGGAAGGGTTTAACCCGGGTGGGGGAGGGGCTGGGTGCCTTTGGGGCGATTAAACCCCCAAATATGCAAATTTTATGCAAATTTCGCCCGTTTTGGCGGGAATTTCGGGGTTTCGACGTGGCCACGCCCCCTTTTTAGGTGGAGGCCACGCCCCTTCTGCGCTGTCCCCGCCCCCTGTGCTCCATGGCCGCCCATCCCCCATGCCTGGCCCGGGTCTTCCTGGAGCCGGAGCCGCTGCAGCTGCTGCCGCTAGGGGGCGCCTGTCCCCGGTGAGGAAAGGGGCGGGGCTTGTGGAGGGGGGCGGGGTTTGGTATTTAAATGAGTTTGCCTTGTAAGGGAAAAAACCCAAGATGGCTGCCGAGGGGCGGGGTTTGTTGCTAAGGGGCGGGGCTTGTTGCTAAGGACACATTTCCTTATAAGGAGTGAGTCCAAGATGGCGGCTGGGGGGGCGGAGTTTGTTGCTAGGGGGCGGGGCTTGTTGCTAAGGGCTCATTTCCTTATAAGGAAAGGTTCCAAGGTGGTTGCTAAGGGGCGGGGCTTGTTGCTAAGGATCCATTTCCTTATAAGGAAAGGCCTCAAGGTGGTTGCTAAGGGGCGGGCTTGTTGGCTAAGGTCTCAATTTCCTTATAAAGAAAGGCCAAGGTGGTTGGCTAAGGGGCGGGGCTTGTTGCTAAGGACACATTTCCTTATAAGGAAGGGTCCCAGGTGGTTGCTAAGGGGGGGGCCTTGTGCTAAGGGCTCATTTCCTTATAAGGAACGGTCGCCAATGTGTTGCTAGGGGGCGGGGCTTGTTGCTAAGGACCCATTTCCTTATAAGGAAAGGCCTCAAGGTGGTTGCTAGGGGGCGGGGCTTGTTGCTAAGGCCCATTTCCTTATAAGGAACGGTTCCAATATGACTGCCATGGGGCATGGCTTGTTGCTAGGGGGCGGGGTTTGTTTCTAAGGGCACATTTCCTTATAAGGAAAGGCCCCAAGGTGGTTGCTAGGGGGCGGGGCTTGTTGCTAAGGCTCATTTCCTTATAAGGAAAGGCCCCAAGGTGGCTGCTAAGGGGCGGGGCTTGTTGCTAAGGCCCATTTCCTTATAAGGAAAGGTCCCAGGTGGTTGCTAAGGGGCGGAGCTTGTTGCTACGGGCTCATTTCCTTATAAGGCAAGGCCCCAAAGTGGTTGCTAAGGGGCGGGGCTTGTTGCTAAGGGCCCATTTCCTTATAAGGAAAGGCCTCAAGGTGGTTGCTAGGGGGCGGGGCTTGTTGCTAAGGCTCATTTCCTTATAAGGAAAGGTCCCAATGTGGTTGCTAGGGGGCGGGGCTTGTTGCTAAGGCCCATTTCCTTATAAGGAAAGGCCTCAAGGTGGTTGCTAAGGGGCGGGGCTTGTTGCTACGGATCCATTTCCTTATAAGGAAGGGTTTCAAGGTGGTTGCTAGGGGGCGGGGCTTGTTGCTAAGGGCCCATTTCCTTATAAGGAAATGCCCTGATTTTGGCCCCGCCCCCAGGTGCCACGCCCCCCTCCTCTGGGGGGATCTGATTCGTCGCTGCCTGGGGGAGGCGGAGCCTGAAGAGGAGTGGGTGGAGCCCGACGACGTCATCATCCCAAGCTCCGCCCCCACGTGAGGCCACGCCCACAGCGCCGCCATTTTCATCGTTTTAAGTTCTTTATTTATAATAAATTTTAATTATTTATAACGGAATTCATTCGTTTGTCGTTAATTAGGAGTGAAATTTATTAGGCCACACCCCCGTGATGTCATTTCCGGTTTTGGCCCCTCCCCCCATTTTTCCCTCCAATTTTGGAGCTCTGATTCCCATTTTTTTTGGGAATTTTTGGCCCATCCTCCACCCAGATTTTGGGAATTTTTTCCCCAAATTTTTACCCCAAAAATTCCCAATTTTACCCCAAAATTCCCATTTTTAATTCATTTTTTCCCCATTTTTTTCCCATTTTTTTCTCCCCAAATCTCATTTTTTTCCTGCTTTTTTCCTCCAAATAATTCTGGAATTCTCTTCCCAAATTTTGGGCTCTTTCCCCTCATTTCACCCAAGAAAATCCCGATTTTTATCCCTCAAAATTCCCGTTTTTTTCCCATTAAAAAAATCCTGAATTTCCCCTTAAAAACTCCAATTTTTTCCACCAAAAAATCCCAATTTTTTCTCCCTAAAAGTCCCATTTCTAACCCCCAAAATTCCCAATTTTCCCCCCCAAAATCCCCAATATTTTTCCATAAAAAAATCCCAATTTTCCCCCCAAAATTCCCAATTTTTCCCCCCAAAATTCCCAATTTTTTTCCCCAAAATTCCCTTCTTTTCCATTAAAAAAACCCTAATTTTTACCCCCAAAAAATCAATTGATTTTTCATTAAAAGTTCCCATTTCCCCCCCAAAATCCCAATTTTTTTCTCCAAAAAAATCCCAATTTTTTTCCCCTAAAAATTCCAATTTTTACCCTAAAATTCCTGTATTTTTCCGTAAAAAAATTCCATTTTAAACCCCCAAAGTTCCAATTTTTCCATTAAAAAAACCCCCCAATTTATTACCCTAAAATTCCCATTTTTTACCCCAAAAATTCCAGGTTTTTTCCATTAAAAAATCCCAAATTTTTCCACCAAAAAATCCCTATTTTTTTCCCAGAAAAATCCTAATTTTTTCCCCCCAAAAATCCCAATTTTTACCCCCAAAAAATCCATTTATTTCCATTTTTTTTAAAATCCCGTTTTTATCCCCCAAAATCCCAATTTTTTACCCCAAAATTCCCATTTTTTTCTCCCAAAAAATCCCATTTTTATCCTCCAAAATTCCCAATTTTTTACCCCAAAATTCCCATTTTTTCCATTAAAAAATTCCCATTCCCCCCCCCCAAAATCCCAAATTTTTTACCCCAAAATTCCCAATTTTTCCCCCCAAAATCCCAATTTTTTCCCATTAAAACAATCCCAGATTTCCCCCAAAAAATCCCAGTTTTATTCGCATAAAAATCCCAATTTTTCCTCCAAAATTCCCATTTTTTCCATCAAAAAAACCCCCCTTTTAACCTCCAAAATTCCCATTTTTAACCCCCCAAAAAATTCCATTTATTTCCATTAAAATCCCAATTTTCCCCCCTCCAAAATCCCAATTTTTTCCCCAAAAAATTCCCATTTTTTCCCCCAAAATTCCCAATTTTTTCCATTGAAAAAATCTAAATCTATTCCTATAAAATTCCCAACTTTCCCAAAAATCCATTTTTACCCCCTAAAATCCCAATTTTTCCTCCAAAAAATCCCAATTTTTCCCCCAAAATTCCCAATTTTTTCCCCCTAAAAATCCCATTTTTAACCTCCAAAATTCCCTTTTTTTCCATTAAAAAATTCCCATTTTTCCCCCCGAAATCCCAATTTTTTTCCACCAAAAAATCCCATTTTTTACCTCCAAAATTCCCAATGTTTCCCCAAAAATTCCCATTTCTTCCATTAAAAAATTCCCATTTTTCCCCCCCAAAATCCCAATTTTTTTCCACCAAAATTCCCAATATTTTTCCATTAAAAAAATCCCAATCTTTACCCAAAAAAATCCATTTATTTCCATTAAAAAAATCCCGATTTTTCCTCCAAAAATTCCTAATTTTTCCCCCAAAATTCCCAATTTTTTTCCATCAAAAAACCCCAATTTTTCCCCAAAAATTCCATTTATTCCCATAAAAAACCCCCATTTCCACCCCCCCAAATCCCATTTTTTCCCTCCCCCCCTAATTCCAAGATGCTCTTCCCGAGTTTTGGGTGGGTTTTCCCAAATTTTGGGTTGGTTTTTTGGGAATTTTCACTTCTTTTTGGTCTCCTTGCAGGCCACCACGTAGCGCTGGGCCACGTTGAGGGGCGGCGAGTATCCGTCGGCGTAGGAGGTGTCCTCGAAAAGCACGGAATAATCGTCCTGGGGCTGGGAAATTTGGGAATTCTGGGGATTTTTGGGAATTTTGGGGAATTTTTGGGAATTTTGGGGAATTTTTGGGAATTTTGGGGAATTTTTGGGGAGGTTTTGGGGAAGATTTGGGGGGATTTTTGGGGAGTATTTGGATAATTTGGGGATGGATGTGGGGGAAATTTGGGAATTTTGAGGGGATTTTTGGGAATTTTGGGGAATTTGGGAAAATTTGGGAAATTTTGAGTGGGATTTGGGGGGGGTTTTAGGGGGATTTCAAGGGGATTTTGGGGGAATACTTGGAATAATTTAGGAATTTTTGGGAAGATTTGGGAGTTTTTGGGGAAATTGGGAATTTTGGGGAATTTTGGGATGGATTTGGGGAGATTTGAGGGGATTTGTGGGAGATTTGAAGGGATTTGGGGGGGGAATTTTGGGGAAATTTGAGGGGAATTTTGGGGGCATTTTGGGGAAAATTTGGGCATTTTGGGGAAATTTTAAGGGAATTTTAAGGGAATTTTAAGGGAATTTTGGGAGGATTTTGGGATTCCCAGGTAAATTTAAATCCTCCCATAGCAACAAGCCCCGCCCCCAGCATTGCCTTATATGGTAATGCTCCCTAGCAACAAGCCCCGCCCCTAGCAACCACTCCCTAGCAACAAGCCCCGCCCCCTAGCAACGCCTTATATGGCAATGCTTCCTAGCAACAAGCCCCGCCCCTTAGCAACGCCTCCCTAGCAACAAGCCCCGCCCTTAGCAACCTACCATATATGGCAATGCCTCTTCTTAGCAACAAGCCCCGCCCCTAGCAATGCCTCCCTAGCAACAAGCGCCGCCCCTTAGCAACATACCATATATGGTAACGCCTCCCTAGCAACAAGCATCGCCCCTTAGCAACCCCTCCCTAGCAACAAGCCCCGCCCCTTAGGAACATACCATACATGGTAACGCCTACCTCGGAACAAGCCCCGCCCCTAGCAACCACTCCCTAGCAACAAGCCCCGCCCCTTAGCAACATACCATATATGGCAATGCCTCTGCCTAGCAACAAGCCCCGCCCCTTAGCAACCCCTCCCTAGCAACAAGCCCTGCCCCTAGCAACAGACCATATATGGTAATGCCTCCCTAGCAACAAGTCCCGCCCCTTAGCAATGCCTTATATGGCAATGCTCCCTAGCAACAAGCCCCCGGCCCCTAGCACCACTCCCTAGCAACAATCCGCCGCTTAGCAACCCTCCCCTAGCAACAAGCCCGCCGCCCTAGCACCCCCATATATGGCAATGCCTGCCTAGCACAAGCCCGCCCTTGCAAACATACCATATATGGCAAGGACTCTTCCTAGCAAGAAGCCCGCCCCTAGAACCACTCCCTAGAAACAAGCCCGCCCCCTAGCAACATCCCAGATATGGTAAGGCTTCCTAGTACAAGGCCTGCCCTAAACAACCACTCCCTAGCAACAACCCCGCGCCCTAGGAACATACCATACATGGTAACGCCTACCTCGGAACAAGCCCCGCCCCTAGCAACCACTCCCTAGCAACAAGCCCCGCCCCTTAGCAACATACCATATATGGCAATGCCTCTTCCTAGGAACAAGCCCCGCCCCCTAGCAACCCTCCATACATGGCAATGCCACTCCTTAGCAACAAGCCCCGCCCCCTAGCAACATACCATATATGGCAACGCTTCCCTAGCAACAAGCCACGCCCTTAGCAACCGTTCTTTAGCAACAAGCCCCGCCCCCTAGCAACCTGCCATATATGGCAATGCCTGTCCTTAGCAACAAGCCCCGCCCTTAGCAAACCCCTCCCTAGCAACAAGCTCCGCCTCTAGCAACATACCATATATAGTAACGCCTCTCCCTAGCAACAAGCCCCGCCCCTTAGCGACAGACCATATATGGTAATGCCTCCTTAGCAACAAGCCCCACCCCTTAGCAACCATTTCCTAGCAACAAGCCCCGCCCCTTAGCAACATACCATATAAGGTTATGCCTCTCCCTAGCAACAAGCCCCGCCCCTAGAAACCACTCCCTAGCAACAAGCCCCGCCGCCTAGCAACATTCCATATATGGTAATGTCTCCCTAGCAACAAGCTCCGCCCCTTAGCAACCCCTCCCTAGCAACAAGCCCCGCCCCTTAGCAAACCTCCCATATATGGCAACCCCTCCCTAGCAACAAGCCCCGCCCTTAGCAACCCCCTCAGAGCTCGCTCCCCTCAGGCCCCGGCTGGGATTTTCTCCCAAAAATCGCCGTTCCTGAGGGGATTTTTGGGTGGAATCTGTCAGATTTCGGGTAAATACTCACACGCTGGGGCGGGGCGTGGATGAGGGCGCGGTAGAAGCAGGTGGTCTGAGGGTAAAGGGCCAGCACGAGCTGATCCTTGTGGAAAAGGGCCTCGGGGTCGGTCTCGGGGTTGGTTTTCCATTGGGGCAGCGGGATGATGCGGCGGCGGCTCAGGGTGTGGCGTCTGAGGGGAAAAGGGGGGTTTTTGGGGGGAAAAATGGGGAATTTGGGGAAGTGTGAGGGGAAAAAAGGGGATTTTGGGAAAGTGTGAGGGGAAA
>JAVTVJ010004666.1:0-24133 GCA_034509425.1 Eopsaltria australis | reverse complement strand
TTTCCCGGGATCCAAGGTCCCTCTTCTTGGGATCCAAATCCCATTTTTCCCAGGACTCGTCCCTTTTTCCCAGGATCCAAAGTCCTTTTTTTGGGATCCAAGGTCCCTCTTCTTGGGATCCAAATCCCATTTTCTGGGATCCAACATCCCTTCATTTCCCAGGATCCAAAGTCCCTCTTTTTGGGATCCAAATCCCATTTTTCCCAGGACTCAACGTCCATTTTTCCCGGGATCCAACGTCCCCTCTTCCCAGGATCCAAAGTCCTTTTTTTGGGATCCAAAGTCCTTTTTCCTTGGAATTCAAATCCCATTTTTCCCAGGACTCCAGGTCCCTTTTCTCGGGATCCAAATCCCTTTTTCCTTGGGATCCAAATCCCTTCTTTTCCCAGGATCCAACGTACCTCCTGCCAGGATTTCAGGTCGCTTTTCCCGGGATCCAACCTCCTTCTTCTCCCGATCCAAATCCCATTTTTTCCTGGGATCCAAATCCATCTTCCTGGGACTCCAGGTCCCTTTTCCCGGGATCCAAACTCCCTCTTCTTGGCATCCAAAGCCCCTTTTTTTTGGGATCCAAATCCCGTTTTTCCCTGCACCTGAGCTCCCTCTTCCCAGGATCCAAAATCCCTTCTTTTCCCGGGATCCAAGGTCCCTCTTCTTGGGATCCAAATCCCATTTTTTTCCCAGGACCTGAGGTCCATCTTCCTGGGATGCAACATCCCGGTTTTTTGGGATCCAAACTCCCTTTTTCCCGGGATCCAACGTCCCTTTTTCCTTGGACTCAACGTCCTTTATCCCAGGATCCAAAGTCCTTTTTTTTTTGGGATCCACCGTCCCGTTTCCCAGGACCTGAGGTCCGTCTTCCCGGGATGCAACATCCCTTCTTTTCCCAGGATCCAAAGTCTTTTTTTTTTGGGATCCAAAGCCCCATTTTTTCCGGGATCCAGCGTCCCTCTTCCCAGGATCCAAGATCCTTTTTTTCCTGGGATCCAGTGTCCCTCTTCTCGGGATCCAAAGTCCCTTTTCCTGGGATCCAAATCCCATTTTTCCCATGATCCAAAGTCCCTTTTCCTGGGATCCAAATCCCATTTTTCCCATGATCCAAAGTCCCTTTTTTCCTTGGGATCCAAATCCCATTTTTCCCAGGATCCAAAGTCCCTTTTCCTCGGACTCCAAAATCCCAGTTTTTGGGATCCAAGGTCCCTTTTTTTCCTGGGATCCAAAGTCCCTCTTCTTGGGATCCAAATCCCGTTTTTTTCCCAGGACCTGAGGTCCATCTTCCCAGGATCCAAAGTCCTTTTCTTTTTGGGATCCAAATCCCTTTTCCATGGACTCCAAAATCCCATTTTTTGGGATCCACGATCCCTTCTTTTCCCGGGACTCCAGGTCCCTTTTCCCAGATTTTGAGCTTTCCAAGGCCCCTCTTCTTGGGATTCAAATCCCATTTTCCTTGGACTCAACGTCCTCCTTTTCCCAGGATCCAAAGTCCTTTTTTTTGGGATCCAAATCCCTTTTCCATGGACTCCAAAGCCCCATTTTTCCCGGGATCCAGCGTCCCTCTTCTGGGATCCAAAGTCCCTTTTTTCTTGGGATCCAAATCCCATTTTTCCCAGGACTCCAGGTCCCTTTTCCCAGATTTTTGGCTCATTTTCCCGGGATCCAAGGTCCCTCTTCTCGGGATCCAAATCCCATTTTTCCCAGGATCCAAGCTCCTTTTTTTGGGATCCAAATCCCATTTTTCCCAGGACTCCAGGTCCGTCTTCCCAGGATCCAAAATCCTTTTCTCTTGGACTCAAACCCCGTTTTTTTGGGATCCAAATCCCCTTTTTCCTGGGATTCAATTCCCCTTTTCTCGGGATCCAAATCCCTGTTATTTTTTGGGATCCAAGTCCCTTCTTTTCCCAGGATCCAAGCTCCTTTTTCTTGGGATCCCAAGTCCCATTTTTTGGGATCCAAGCTCCCTCTTCCCAGGACTCCAGGTCCCCAATTTTCCCAGGATCTAAGTCCTTTTTCCGGGATCCAAATCCCATTTTTCCCAGGACCTGAGGTCCCTCTTCCCGGGATCCAAGATCCCTTCTTTTCCCGGGACTCCAGGTCCCTTTTCCCAGATTTTAAGGTCGCTTTTCCCAGGATCCAAAGTCCCATTTTTTGGGATCCAAGGCCCCTCTTCTTGGGATCCAAATCCCATTTTTCCTTGGACTCAACGTCCTCCTTTTCCCAGGATCCAAAGTCCTTTTTTTTTGGGATCCAAATCCCTTTTCCATGGACTCCAAAGCCCCATTTTTCCCGGGATCCAGCGTCCCTCTTCTCGGGATCCAAATCCCATTTTTCCTTGGGATCCAAATCCCATTTTTCCCAGGACTCCAGGTCCCTTTTCCCAGATTTTTAGGTCGCTTTTCCTGGGATCCAAAGTCCCTTTTTCCTGGGATCCAAATCCCATTTTTCCCAGGATCCAAACTCCTTTTTCCTGGGATCCAAATCCCGTTTTTCCTGGGATCCGAAGCCGCGTTTTTCGGGATCCAAACTCCTTTTTTTTGGGATCCAAATCCCATTTTTTTTTTGTTCCAAATCCCAGTTTTTTGGGATCCAAACCTTTTTTCCCAGGACCCAGCAGGCAGAGCCGTTGTTTTTCCCACTTTTTTCCCACTTTTTTCCCACTTTTTCCAAGTTTTTCCCACTTTTTCCAGCCTGGGCCGACCCCAAACCTCCGGGAATGAGGAGAAATTTTGGGATCCTGGAGCTGCTCCCGCCGCATTCCCGGGAATCCTCCGGAGGCTCCGTTCCTTTTCCTCCTCCCTGGCTGCAGAAAATCCCGGAATTCCCAAAATTCCCAAATTTCCCAGCCCAGCCCCGAATTCCGGCCCTTCCCAAGGGGAAAAATTGGGATTTTGGGGAATTTGGAGGGGTTTTGGGAGGGTTTGGATTCCTGGGATTGGGATTTGGGGTGGAAATTCCCAAAAAAATCCCGAATTCCCAAAAAATTCCCAAAATTCCCAAGAATTCCCAAGAATTCCTGGATGGGAGCTGCAGCTCCAGGGGGGGATTTGGGGGAAAATTCTGGGATTTGAGGGATTTTGGATTTTTGAGGAAATTTGGGGGGGAAATCGGGAAAAAATTCCCAAAAAAACCCCAGGAATTCCAAAGGAAGAAAAAAATCCAGGATTGGACCAAAAAAACCAGGAAAAAAATGGGAAAAAACGGGGAAAAATCCAAGATTTTTCTGGGATTTGCGTGCTGGAATACAAAAGAGGAGGAAAAACTGGGAAAAAATTCCCAAAAAAATCCCAGGAATGCAAAAAACACCGGAAAAACCAGGAAAAAAAACCACCAAAAAATCACCAAAATAATCACAAAAAACCGGGAAAACCTCGGGATTTTTTGGGAATTTCCCGGGAATTTTTTGGGATGGGGCTCTGGGATTTTTGGGAATGGGAGGCACAATTCCAGAGGGGAAAAAAAATGGGGAAAAATCCAGGATTTGAGGGATTTTTGCTCCCGTTTTTGGGTGATTCCCACTCCTGGAATTCCAAGGAGAGGGAAAAATCGGGAAAAAATTCCCAAAAAAACCCAGGAATGACAAATCCAAGGAAAAGCAGAAAAAAACCCCAAAAACTGGACCAAAAAACCACAAAGAAACCCCCAAAAAATCCCCAAAAAATGGGAAAACCTCGGAATTTTTTGGGAAATTTTTGGGAATTTTTTGGGAATTTTTTGGGATGGGGCTCTGGAATTTTTGGGAATGGGAGGCACAATTCCAGAGGGGGAAAAAAATGGGGAAAAATCCAGGATTTGAGGGATTTTTGCTCCTGTTTTTGGGTGATTCCCACTCCTGGAATTCCAAGGAGGGGGAAAAATCGGGAAAAAATTCCCAAAAAAACCCAGGAATGACAAATCCAAGGAAAAGCAGAAAAAAACCCCCAAAACTGCACCAAAAAAACACAAAGAAACCCCCAAAAAATCCCCAAAAAATGGGAAAACCTCGGAATTTTTTGGGAAATTTTTGGGAATTTTTTGGGAATTTTTTGGGATGGGGCTCTGGAATTTTTGGGAATGGGAGGCACAATTCCAGAGGGGGAAAAAAATGGGGAAAAATCCAGGATTTGAGGGATTTTTGCTCCTGTTTTTGGGTGATTCCCACTCCTGGAATTCCAAGGAGGGGGAAAAATCGGGAAAAAATTCCCAAAAAAACCCAGGAATGACAAATCCAAGGAAAAGCAGAAAAAAACCCCCAAAACTGCACCAAAAAAACACAAAGAAACCCCCAAAAAATCCCCAAAAAATGGGAAAACCTCGGAATTTTTTGGGAAATTTTTGGGAATTTTTTGGGAATTTTTTGGGATGGGGCTCTGGAATTTTTGGGAATGGGAGGCACAATTCCAGAGGGGGAAAAAAATGGGGAAAAATCCAGGATTTGAGGGATTTTTGCTCCTGTTTTTGGGTGATTCCCACTCCTGGAATTCCAAGGAGGGGGAAAAATCGGGAAAAAATTCCCAAAAAAACCCAGGAATGACAAATCCAAGGAAAACCAGAAAAAAACCCCCAAAACTGCACCAAAAAAACACAAAAAAACCCCCAAAAAATCCCCAAAAAATGGGAAAACCTCGGAATTTTTTGGGAATTTTTTGGGAATTTTTTGGGAATTTTTTGGGATGGGGATCTGGGATTTTTGGGAATGGGAGGCACAATTCCAGAGGGGGAAAAATTGGGGAAAAATCCAGGATTTGAGGGATTTTTTCTCCCGTTTTTGGGTGATTCCCACTCCTGGAATTCCAAGGAGGGAGAAAAATCAGGAAAAAATTCCCAAAAAAAACCCAGGAATGACAAATCCAAGGAAAACCAGAAAAAAAGCCCCAAAATTGGACCAAAAAAACACCAAAAAACCACAAAAAAACCCCAAAAAATGGGAAAACCTCGGAATTTTTTGGGAATTTCGCGGGGATTTTTCCGGGAAGGGGCCCTGGAATGTTGGGAATTGCCAGGCCCGGCCATTCCCGCATTCCCAGGGGTACCTGGAGGTATTTTTCCAGCATTTTGACGATGTGTTTGTTGTTGAGGACGCTCTTGGCCACGTGCAGGCTCGTCTTCTTGAACTGCTCCGCTGCCAGCTGGAAAACAGGGAAAAATCCCGGAATTCCGGGAATTCCTGAGGGGTTTGGGGGGGCTTGGGGGGCTGGGAGGGGCTGGGAATGGGGAAAACTGGGAAAAATCCCGGAATTTCCGAAGGATTTGGGGGAAAATTGGGATAATTCCAGGAATTCTGCAGGGATTCGGGGAATTTGGGGGACTGGGAATGGGGAAAATTGGGAAAAATCCCGGAATTCTGGGAATTTCGGAGGAATTTGGGGGGTTTGGGGGATGGGAATGGGGGAAATTGGGAAAAATTCCAGAATTTCCAAAGGATTTGGGGAAAAAATTGGGATAAATCCCAGAATTTCCAAAGGATTTGGGGGGAAACTGGGATAAATCCTGGAATTCCGGGAATTTCTGAGGGGTTTGGGGGGCTGGGAATGGGGAAAATCCCCAAAAAACCCCCTGAAAAACTCCAGAAAATTCCAGAAAAATTCCCCCAAAATTCCCAGAATTCCCAAAAATTCCTGGATTTCCCTTCTCCCAACTTTTCCCATCCCAGAACTCCCAACTTTCACCCCGAAATCTCCCCAAAAATCCCAAAACCCCTGAAAAATTCCCAAAAATCCCCCCAAACCCCCCCAAAATTCCCGAAAAATTCCTAAAAAATTCCCAGGATTCCCAAAAATTCCCAGATTTTCCCTTCTCCCACCTTTTCCCCACCTCCCTCCCAATCTCCTTCCCAAAGAACCCAAAGATTCCTCCCCCAAAACCCCCGAAAATCCCAACCCTCCCCAAAAATCACCAAAACCCCAAACCCCCAAAAAATTCCCAAAAAATTCCAGAATTCCCAGAATTCCCAGATTTTCTCTTCTCCCACGTTTTCCCATCCCAGAACTCCCAAATTTCACCCCCAAAATCCCAACTCCCCCCCAAAAAATTCCCAAAAACCCCCAAAAAAACCCCCCAAAAATTCCTGAAAAAATCCCAAAAAATTCCAGAATTCCTGGAATTCCCAAAAATTCCCAGATTTCCTTCTCCCACCTTTTCCCCACCTCCCTCCCAAAGAACCCGAAGATTCCTCCCCCAAAACCCAAAAAAACCCCCTAAAAATTCTCAAAAAACCCCCAAAAAATTCCCGAAAAATTCCCAAAAAATTCCCAGATTTCCCAAAAATTCCCAGATTTCCCGTCTCCCACTTTTCCTCCACCTCCTTCCCAAAGAACCCAAAGATTCCTACCCCAAAATCACAAAAAAACCCCAAAAAAACCCTAGAAATTCCCAAAGAACCCCAAAAATTCCCAAAAAATCCCCAGAATTCCCAGAATTCCCAGGTTTTTCCCTCTCCCACTTTTTCCCATCCCAGAACTCCCAAATTTCACCCCCAAAATCCTAAAAAAAACCCAAAAACCCCCCCAAAAAATCCCCAAAACCCCTGAAAAACCCCCCAAAAAAACCCCAAAAAACCCCTGAAAAATTCCCAAAAAATTCCCAGAACTCCCAAAAATTCCCAGATTTACTTCTCCCACCTTTTCCCCACCTCCCTCCCAAAGAACCCAAAGATTCCTCTCCAAAAATTCCCAAAAACCCCCCAAACCCCCCAAAAAATTCCCAAAAAATTCCCAAAAAATTCCAGAATTCCTGGAATTCCCAAAAATTCCCAGATTTTCCCCTCTCCCACTTTTTCCCATCCCAGAACTCCCAAATTTCACCCCGGAATCTCCCAAAACCCCCTAAAAATTCTCAAAAAAACCCCAAAAAACCCCTCAAAAATTCCCGAAAAATTCCCAAAAAAATTCCCGGAATCCCGGAATTCCCGGATTTCTCACCCTGCGGTTCCTGTTGTGCTCGGCCGAGCGCAGGTGCCTCTGCAGGAGGTGGCCCTGGGCCGGGATCAGCATGTCACACGCCAGGCAGTGAGCGGCCTCGATCCGCTTGAAGAAATGCTCCTGGCCGATCCCTGATCCCAGGGAAATTCCCAAAATTCCATCAATTCCATGGATTCAGTCAGGAACAGTCAAATAGGAGCCGTTCCTGCCCCAAAATTCCCATTTTTTGGGTTAAAATCCGTCAAGTTTCGCCCCGAAAATGAGGATTTGGCCTCGATCCGCTTGGAAAAGTTCTCCTGGCCGATCCCTGATCCCAGGAAAATTCCCAAAATTCCATCAATTCCATGGATTTGGGTCAGGAACAGTGAAATAGGAGCCGTTCCCACCCCAAAATTCCCATTTTTTGGGTTAAAATCCGTCAAGTTTCAGCCCAAAAATGAGGATTGGGGTGGATTTGTTTGAGGGATTTGCTCCTGGCCGATCCCTGATCCCAGGAAAATTCCCAAAATTCCATGGATTTCATGGATTGGATTGGGAAAGGTGAAATAGGAGCCAAATAAATCCCCAAAAATTCCAAATAAAACCTTAAAAACCCCCCCAAAAAAACCCTGGAGAAATCCCAAAATACAAAGCCTGGAAATTCCAAATCAATCCCGAAAATTCCCAAAGAAAACTTGGAAAAATTCTCAGTGAAACCTGGAAAATTCCAAATAAATCCCCAAAAATTCCAAATACAACCAGGAAAAAATCCAAATAAAACCTGGATAAAAATTCCAAAAATTAAACCTGAAAATTCCAAATAAAACCTGGAAAATAATCCCAAATTTTATACCTGGAAATTCCAAAAAAATCCTAAAAAGTTCTGAATAAAGCCAGGAAAAATTCCCAACTAAAGCCTGGAAAATCTTAAATAAAAGCAGGAAAAAATTCCAAAAAAAACCTGGAAAAATTCCCAAATCAATCCCGAAAAATTCCAAATAAATCCCAAAAAATCCCAAATAAAACCTGGAAAAATTCCCAAATAAAGCCTGAAAAAAATTCTCATTTAAGCCTAAAAAAATTCCCAATAAATCCCCAAAAATTCCAAATAAAACCTGGAAAAAATCCCAAATATTAAACCTGGAAAAATTCTCATTTAAACCTAAAAAATTCCAAATAAAACCTGGAAAAATCCCAATAAAACCTGAAAAATTTCCCCCAAAAAATCCCCAAAAATTCCAAATAAAACCTGGAAAAAATCCCAAATATTAAACCTTGAAAAATTCTCAATTAAATCCCAAAAAAATCCAAATAAATCCCAAAAAAATCCAAATAAAACCTGGAAAAAATCCCAAATAAATCCCAAAAAATTCCAAATAAAACCTGGAAAAAATCCCAAATAAAACCTGGAAAAAATCCCAAATAAAACCAGGAAAAAATCCCAAATAAATCCCAAAAAAATCCAAATAAAACCTGGAAAAAATCCCAAATAAAACCTGGAAAAAAATTCCAAAAAAACCTGGAAAAAATCCCAAATAAAACCTGGAAAAAAATTCCAAAAAAACCTGAAAAAAATCCCAAAAATTAAACCTGAAAAATTCCAAACAAAACCTGGAAAAAAATCCCAAAAATTAAACCTGGAAAAATTCTCAATTAAACCTAAAAAATTCCAAATAAATCCCCAAAAATTCCAAATAAAACCTGGAAAAAATCCCAAATATTAAACCTTGAAAAATTCTCATTTAAACCTAAAAAATTCCAAATAAAACCTGGAAAAATCCCAATAAAACCTGAAAAATTTCCCCCAAAAAATCCCCAAAAATTCCAAATAAAACCTGGAAAAATCCCAAATAAATCCGGGAAAAAATCCCAAATAAAACCAGGAAAAAATCCCAAATAAAACCTGGAAAAAAATTCCAAAAAAAACCTGGAAAAAATCCCAAATAAAACCTGGAAAAAAATTCCAAAAAAACGTGGAAAAAATCCCAAATATTAAACCTGGAAAAATTCTCAATTAAACCTAAAAAACTCCAAATAAATCCCAAAAAATTCCAAATAAAACCTGGAAAAAATCCCAAATAAAACCTGGAAAAAAATTCCAAATAAAACCTGGAAAAAAATCCCAAATATTAAACCTGGAAAAATTCTCAATTAAACCTAAAAAACTCCAAATAAATCCCAAAAAATCCCCCAAAAATCAAAAAAAATCCCAATAAAACCTGAAAAAAATTCCCAAATTGAGGCAAAAAAAATTCCCAAATTTTACACCTGGAAAAATTCCCGAAAATCCCTGGGAATTGCCGGGAAGTGTGGGATTTCCCTACCCTTGAAGGGGTCGGGTCTCTGCTTGCTCCCCTCCTTCTCCGTCAGCTCCTGGCGCCGCTTCTCGATCTTGCGGTTCCTGTTCACGATGTACTCCTGGAAAAACAGGGAAAAGCGGGAATTCCCGAGGGAAAACTGGGAATTCCGGCAGGAAAAATGGGAATTCTGGCAGGAAAAACGGGAATTCTGGCATAAAAACCCCCGAATATAGGGAATTCTGGCAGGAAAACATGGAAAAACTGGGAATTTCCATGGGAAAAATGGGAATTCTCGCAGGAAAACTGGGAAAAATGGGAATTTCCACAGGAAAACTGGGAATTCTGGCAGGAAAATGGGAATTCCCACAGCAAACTGGAAATTCTCACAGGAAAATATGGAAAAATGGGAATTTCCATGGGAAATCGGGGAATTCGGGCACAAAAAAATCCCTGAAAAATCCTGGAAAAATCCCACATAAATCCTGGAAAATCCATAATAAATCCTGGAAAAAAGTCCGAAATAAATCCTGAAAAAAATCCCAAAAAAATCCTGGAAAATTCCCAAATCAACCCCAAAAAATCCCCAAAAAATTCTGAAAAAATCCCAAATAAATCCTGAAAATTCCCCAAAATATTCTGGAAAATTTGGAAATAATCCTGAAAAAAATCCCAAAAAGTCCTGGAAAAATCCCCAATAAATCCTGAAAAAAATCCAAATAAATCTTGAAAAATTCCCCCAAAACTTCATGGAAAAATCCCAAAAAATCCTGGAAAAATCCAAGATCTTAAACCTGAAAAATCCTGAAAAAAATCCTGGAAAAATCCCAAATCAATTCTGAAAAATAAAAAAAAAACAACTGAAAAATTCCAAAAAAAAAACCCCAAAAAATCTGAAGAAAACCCCTAAAAATTCCCAAAAAATTCCAGAAGAATTCCCAAAAGTTCCCCAAGCCCTGAATTCCATAAAAACCCTGGAATTCCCTCCAAACCTGCAGGAACTGGACAGTTTTGTCCGGGAGCTTGGTGCCGACGTAGCGCCAGCGTCTCGCGGTGGGATCGGAAAAATCCCAAATCAACCCCAAAAAATCCAGGAAAAATCCAGGAAAAATCCCAAAAATCCTGAAAAAATTCCCAAATAAATCCTGGAAAAAATCCCAAAAAAATCCCTCCAAAAATCCCAAAAAAATCTCAAAAACAATCCCAAAAAATCCCTGAAAAATCGAAAAAAAAAATCTGAAAAATTCCAAAAAAATCCCCAAAAAATCCGAAAAAAATCCCCAAAAATCCCAAAAAAATTCCTAGAAATTCCCCAGGCCCTGAATTCCATAAAAACCCCGGAATTCCCTCCAAACCTGCAGGAACTGGACAGTTTTATCCGGGAGCTTGGTGCCGATGTAGCGCCAGCGTCTCGCGGTGGGATCGGAAAAATCCCAAATCAACCCCAAAAAATCACCCAAAAAATCCAGGAAAAATCCCAAATAAATCCCAAAAAATCCAGGAAAAATCCAGGAAAAATCCCCAAAAAATCCTGAAAAAATTCCAAAAAATCCTGGAAAAATCCCAAAATTAACTCTGAAAATTCCCAAAAAAATCCCTTAAAAAATCCTGAAAAATTTTCAAAATATCCCAAAAAAATCCCTGAAAAATCCAAATTTCCACCTAAAAACTTCCTAAAAAAACCCCCAAAAAATCCCCAAAAAACCCCCAGAAAATCCTGGAAAAATCCAAAAAAATCCTGGAAAAATCCAAAAAAATCCTGGAAAAATCCGGGAAAAATCCTGAAAAAAATCCTCAATTAACTCTGAAAATTCCCAAAAAAATCCCTCCAAAAATCCCGAAAAAATCTCAAATAAAATCCCAAAAAGTCCCTGAAAATCGGGAAAAAAAATCTGAAAAATTCCAAAAAAATCCCCCAAAAAATCTGAAAAAAATCCCAAAAAATTCCCAAAAGTTCCCCAGGCCCTGAATTCCATAAAAACCCTGGAATTCCCTCCAAACCTGCAGGAACTGGACGGTTTTGTCCGGGAGCTTGGTGCCGATGTAGCGCCAGCGTCTCGCGGTGGGATCGGAAAAATCCCAAATCATCCCCAAAAAATCCCCAAAAAATCCAGAAAAAAATCCCAAATAAATCCTGGAAAAAATCCCAAAAAATCCTGGAAAAACCCTTAATTAACTCTGAAAATTCCCAAAAAAATCCCTCCAAAAATCCCGAAAAAAATCTCAAAAAAAATCCAAAAAACTCCCTGAAAAATTCAGATTTCCACCTAAAAGCGCCCTATAAAAACCCCTAAAAATTCCCAAAAAATCCCCAAAAAATTCCTAAAAAGTTCCCCAAGCCCTGAATTCCATAAAAACCCTGGAATTCCCTCCAAACCTGCAGGAACTGGACGGTTTTGTCCGGGAGCTTGGTGCCGATGTAGCGCAGCGTCTCGCGGTGGGATCGGAAAAATCCCAAATCAACCCCAAAAAATCACCCAAAAAATCCAGGAAAAATCCCAAATAAATCCCAAAAAATCCAGGAAAAATCCAGGAAAAATCCCCAAAAAATCCTGAAAAAATTCCAAAAAATCCTGGAAAAATCCCAAAATTAACTCTGAAAATTCCCAAAAAAATCCCTTAAAAAATCCTGAAAAATTTTCAAAATATCCCAAAAAAATCCCTGAAAAATCCAAATTTCCACCTAAAAACTTCCTAAAAAAACCCCCAAAAAATCCCCAAAAAACCCCCAGAAAATCCTGGAAAAATCCAAAAAAATCCTGGAAAAATCCAAAAAAATCCTGGAAAAATCCGGGAAAAATCCGGGAAAAATCCTGAAAAAAATCCTCAATTAACTCTGAAAATTCCCAAAAAAATCCCTCCAAAAATCCCTAAAAAATCTCAAATAAAATCCCAAAAAATCCCTGAAAAATCGAAAAAAAAATCTGAAAAATCCCAAAAAAATCCCCAAAAAAATCTGAAAAAAATCCCAAAAAATTCCCAAAAGTTCCCTAAGCCCTGAATTCCATAAAAACCCTGGAATTCCCTCCAAACCTGCAGGAACTGGACGGTTTTGTCCGGGAGCTTGGTGCCGATGTAGCGCCAGCGTCTCGCGGTGGGATCGGAAAAATCCCAAATCAACCCCAAAAAATCCCCAAAAAATCCAGGAAAAATCCCAAATAAATCCTGAAAAAATTCCCCAAAAAATCCTGGAAAAAATCCCCAAATAAATCCTGGAAAAAATCCCAAAAAATCCCTCCAAAAATCCTGAAAAAATCTCAAAAACAATCCAAAAAAATCCCTGAAAAATTCCAAAAAAAACCTGAAAAAAATCCGAAAAAAATCCCAAAAAATCCCAAAAAATTCCAAAAAAATTCCCAAAAGTTCCCTAAGCCCTGAATTCCATAAAAACCCTGGAATTCCCTCCAAACCTGCAGGAACTGGACGGTTTTGTCCGGGAGCTTGGTGCCGATGTAGCGCCAGCGTCTCGCGGTGGGATCGGAAAAATCCCAAATCAACCCCAAAAAATCCCCAAAAAATCCAGGAAAAATCCCAAATAAATCCTGAAAAAATTCCCCAAAAAATCCTGGAAAAAATCCCCAAATAAATCCTGGAAAAAATCCCAAAAAATCCCTCCAAAAATCCTGAAAAAATCTCAAAAACAATCCAAAAAAATCCCTGAAAAATTCCAAAAAAAACCTGAAAAAAATCCGAAAAAAATCCCAAAAAATCCCAAAAAATTCCAAAAAAATTCCCAAAAGTTCCCTAAGCCCTGAATTCCATAAAAACCCTGGAATTCCCTCCAAACCTGCAGGAACTGGACGGTTTTGTCCGGGAGCTTGGTGCCGATGTAGCGCAGCGTCTCGCGGTGGAATTTGCTCTGCAGGTGCCTCTGGATCTCCTCCTCCTCCAGGCTCCGGAATTTGCACACGGAGCAGGCGAACTGGATCCTGGAAAAACGGGAATTCCCGGGAAAATCGGGGAGTTGGTGGGAATTGTGAGCGGGAAAGGGAAAAAAAGGCCACAAAAACGAGAAAAAATTCCAAAGAATTCCCAAAAAGTTTCCAAAAAATCCCCAACAGGAACTGCAGGGTGAGAAATCTGGGAATTTGGGAATTTTTTGGATCTTTTTTTGGAATTTTTGGGGGTTTTGGGAAATTTTCGGGGCATTTTTGGGAATTTTTTGGGGTTTTCCGGGGTTTTTTGGGATTTTTGGGAATTTTGGGGAAGGAATCTTTGGGTTCTTTGGGAGACAGACAGGGAGGAAGGTGGGGAAAAGGTGGGAGAAGGGAAATTTGGGAATTCTGGGAATTTTTGGGGTTTTTTTGGGAATTTTTCGGGGAGTTTCTGGGGTTTTTTGGGATTTTTTGGGAATTTTGGGGGAGGAATCTTTGGGCTCTTTGAGAGGGAGATGGGAGAAAGATGGGATAAGGGAATTCTGGGAATTTTTGGGAGTTTTTTTGTATTTTTGAGAATTTTTCGGGGATTTTTGGGAATTTTTTGGGAATTTTTTTGGGTTTTTTTTAATTTTTAGGGTTTTTTTTGGGATTTTTGGGATTGGGATCTTTGGGTTTTTTAGGAAGGAGATAAAGAGGAAGGTGAGGAAAAGGTGGGAGAAAGGAAATTTGGGAATTTTTGGGAATTTTTTGGGAATTTTTTGGGAATTTTTTGGGAATTTTTGGGTTTTTTTTGGGAATTTTTCGGGGAGTTTCTGGGGTTTTTTGGGATTTTTTGGGAATTTTGGGGGAGGAATCTTTGGGCTCTTTGAGAGGGAGATGGGAGAAAGATGGGATAAGGGAATTCTGGGAATTCTGGGAATTTTTGGGAATTTTCTTGTATTTTTGAGAATTTTTCAGGGATTTTTGGGAATTTTTTGGGAATTTTTTTGGGTTTTTTTTAATTTTTAGGGGTTTTTTTTGGGATTTTTGGGATTGGGATCTTTGGGTTCTTTAGGAAGGAGATAAGGAGGAAGGTGAGGAAAAGGTGGGAGAAAGGAAATTTGGGAATTTTTGGGAATTTTGGGGGTTTTTTTGGGAATTTTTGGGAATTTTTTGGGAATTTTTTGGGAAGTTTTTGGGGTTTTTTTGGGTTTTTTAGGATTTTCGGGGGAGGAATCTTTGGGCTCTTTGGGAGGGAGATGGGAGAAGGGAAATCTGGGAATTCTTGGGAATTTAGGGAATTTTTTGGGAATTTTCCGGGGTTTTTTTGGGAATTCCCTCACCTGTCCATGGCCCTGTCCCTCATCCTGTCCCTCCTCCGTTGCTTCTCCCGTTTTTTCTTCACCTCCTCGTCCTCATCCTCGGATCCTGAGGGGAAAAACTGGGAATTCTTATCCCAAAAAAACATTTCCAGCATTCCCAGACCCCAAAATCCCTGGAATTCCCTGGTTTTTCCTGAAATTTTCCCTGTGTTTCCCCAATTTTTCCTATTTTTTTCCCAATTTCTCCCTGACTTTCCCAATTCTTCCCTGATTTTCCCAATTTTTCTCTGGATTTTCTCATTTTCCCCCCACTTTTTCCCAATTTTTCCCACTTTCCTCTGTTTTTTCTCCCATTTTTCCCTGGATTTTCCCATTTTTTCCCCAATTTTCCCCATTTCTTCTTTTCTCCCATTTTTCCCTGGTTTTCCCATGGTTTTTCCCAGATATTTTCCTGCTTTCCCATTTTCCCCTCATTTTCCATCTTTTTCCCCATTTTCCCCCATTTTTCCCTGGCTTTCCCAATTTTTCCTTGGTTTTTCCCTATTTTTCCTGGGTTTTTTTTCTCTACTTTTTCCAGTCTTCCCCCATTTTTCCCAGTTTTTTTCCCATTTTTCCCAATTTTTTTTCCCAATTTTTTTCCCATTTTCCCCAATTTTTTTCCCATTTTTCCCAATTTTTTTCCCAATTTTTTTCCCAATTTTTTTCCCAATTTTTTCCCATTTTTCCCAATTTTTTCCCATTTTCCTCAATTTATTTTCCCATTTTTCCCAATTTTTTTCCCAATTTTTCTTCCCAATTTCTTCCCATTTTCTTCCCAATTTTTCTCCAATTTTTTCCCATTTTTTCCCATTTTTTATCCATTTTTCCCCAATTTTTCCCCATTCCCAAATCCCTGGGATCCTTTGGGATCCATCCCCAATAAATTCCTAGGGAATTCCTCAAAAAAACCTCAAAACTCCTTCAAAAATCCCAAAATTCCCTCAAAATCCTAGGGAAAAGCCCAAAAAAAAAGCAGGAAAGGCTCCAAAAATTCCAGGAATTCTCCTGGTAAAGGAAATTTGGGATCTCCTGGAGAAGCAAATCCGGGATCTCCTGGAAAAGAGAAGGAAAAGGAAACGGTGGTGGTGATTTTTCTGGGAATATTTTGGGGGAAAAAGCAGAATTTTGGGAATTTTCAGAAATTTTGGGAATTTTTCCAATCATTTTTATGGATTTTTTCCCAAAAAATTGGGGGTTTTGGGGGATTTTTAAGGCTGGAAAAGCTTTGAGGTGGGAATTGTTCCCAAAAATCCCCCCAAATTCCCAGAAATTCCAAAAAATCCCAAAAATCACTTGAAATTCCCCTAAAAAATTCCCAAAAATTCCCCCAAAATTCCCAAAAAATCCCCAAAATTCCCAGAAAAAAACACCAAAATTCCCCAAAAAATCCCCCCAAAATTCCCAAAAATTCCCCCCAAAATTCCCAAAAATTCCCTAAAAACCCCAAAATTAAAAAAAAAACCCTAAAAAATTCCCAAGAATTCCCCCAAAATTCCCAAAAAAAAAATTCCCCCAAAATTCCCAAAATTTTGATCCCACCTGGAAAAATCCCCCAAAATTTCCCAAAAAAATCCCCCAGAATTCCCCAAAAAAATCCCCCAAAATTCCCAAAAAATTCCCCCAAAAGAAAAAAAATCCCCAAAAATCCCCAAAATTCCCAATTTTCCGATCCCACCCTAAAATCCCCCAAAATTTGGGATCCAGCCCCTCCAGGAGCCCAAATTCCCAATTTTTTCCCATTCCCAGAATTTTTCAGGGGGAAAAATCCCCCTGGGAATTCCAAAGGGGGGAAAAATTCCCTAAAATTTGGGGTTTTTTGGGATAATTTGGGAATTCCAAGGTTCTGGAGCGGCTGCAGGGCCCCGGAATTCCCGGATTTTCCAGGATTTTGGGAATTTTTGGAATACTTACACCTCTGTCTGCCTCATCCAGGGATTTTTCCTCTTCTTCTCCTGGGAAAAATGGGAAAAATGGAAAATTTAGAGGGAAAAATGCCGGGAATTTGGGAAAATCCAAGGGAAAAGGGGGAAATCCTGGGAAAAGCGGGGGAATTCTGGGAAAAAGGGTGAAAATCCATGGAAAAGTGGTGGAAATTCCCAGAGGAATGGTGAAATATCCAGGAAAAATATGGAAATTCCCAGGAAAAGCAGGAAATTCCCAAGAAAAACCTGGACATTCCAAAAAAAAAAGCAGAAAATTTCCAACAAAAACGTGGAAATTCCTGGGAAAAGCTGGAAATGCCCAAGGAAAAACATGGAAAATCCCAGGAAAAGCTAGGAATTTTTGGGAAAACCATGGAAAATCACAAAAAAAGCAGGAAATTCCCAGAAAAACCTGGAAATTCCCAAGAAAAGCAGAAAATTCCCAGGAAAAGCCATGAAATTCCAGGGAAAAACATGGAAATTCCCAGGAAAAGTTTGGAAATTCCCATGGAGAAGTGGTGGAAATTCCCAGGAAAACCATGGAAAATCCCAAAAAAACCCAGGAAATTCCCTAAAATACATGGAAATTCCCAGGGAAAACATGGAAATTCCCAGGAAAAGCAGGAAATTCCCAAGGAAAAACATGGAAAATCCCAGGGAAAACAGAGAAATTCCTGGGAAAAGCATGGAAAAATCCCAAAAAAAAGCAGAAAATTCCCAGAAAAAGCAGAAAATTCCCAGGAAAAACATGGAAATTCCGCAGAACAGAAAATTCCCAGGGAAAACCTGGAAATTCCCGGGAAAAGTTGGAAATTCCCAAGGAAAAGCAGGAAAAATCCCAGGGAAAACAGAGAAATTCCTGGGAAAAGCATGGAAAATCCCAAAAAAAAGCAGGAAATTCCAGAAAAACCATGGAAAATCCCAAAAAAAAGCACGAAATTCCCAGAAAAACCTGGAAATTCCCAGGGAAAACATGGAAATTCCCAGGAAAAGCTGGAAATTCCCAAAAAAAGCAGAAAAATCCCAGAAAAACCATGGAAATTCCCCAAAAAATGCAGGAAATTCCCAGAAAAACCATGGAAAAATCCCAAAAAAAAGCAGGAAGTTCCCAGAAAACCCTGGAAAATCCCAGGAAAAGTCGGGAATTTCTGGGAAGGGAGTCCCTACCGTGCTCGGAGTCGGCGTTGTCGGCGTCGCTGTCGCTCCGGGGGTTTTTGGGATCCTCGTTCCCGGCGTTCCCGTCGTTATTCCCGGCGTTCCCGGCGTCATTCCCGGCGTTCCCGGCGTCATTCCCGGCGTTCCCGGCGTCGTTCCCGTCCCCGCTCCGGGAGCGTTTCCGTTTCCGGGCCCCCTCGGGCTCCCAGCGCCCCCCGGAGCGAGCCCGGAATCCCCGGCGGCGGCTCTGGGAAATCCGGGAAAAACGGGAGTTAGGGAATGCTGGGAATTCGGGAAAACCGGGAATTCTGGGAATTGGGGAATCCCGGGGATCGGAGAATCCCTGGAAAACCAGGAAAAGCCAGGAATGAAGGAATGATGGAATTCTGGGAATTCTGGGAATCAGAGAATCCCAGGCGGCGGCTCTGGAAAAGCGGGAAAAGTGGGAATTAGGGAATGAGGGAATGCTGGGAATTCTGGGAATTGGGGAATTCTGGGAATCAAGAGAATCCCCAGTGGGGGCCCTGGAAAACCAGGAAAAGCAGGAATTAGGGAATGAGGGAATGCTGGGAATTTGGGAAAACCAGGAATTCTGGGAGTTCTGGGAATTTTGGGAATTCGGGAAAACCAGGAATTCTGGGAATCAGAGAATCCCCAATGGAGGCCCTGGGACGGGGGGAAATCCGGGAATTAGGGAATGATGGAATTCTGGGAATTTGGGAATTAGGAAGATCCAGGAATTCTGGGAATTGGGGAATCCCGGGAATGAGAGAATCCCCAACGGTGGCCCTGGGAAAATCCGGGAAAATCCGGGAGTTAGGGAATGATGGGAATGATGGGAATTTGGGAAATCCAGGAATTCTGGGAATTGGGGAATCCCGGGAATCGGAGAATCCCCGGAAAACCAGGAAAAGACGGGAATTAAGGAATGATGGAATTCTGGGAATTCTGGGAATCAGAGAATCCCAGGCGGCGGCTCTGGAAAAGTGGGAAAAGTGGGAATTAGGGAATGCTGGGAATGATGGGAATTTGGGAATTAGGGAATGAGGGAATGCTGGGAATTCTGGGAATCACAGAAATCCAGGAATTCAGGGAATTGGGGAATCCCGGGAATCAGAGAATCCCCAGAAAACCAGGAAAAGACGGGAATGAAGGAATGATGGAATTCTGGGAATTCTGGGAATCAGAGAATCCCAGGCGGCGGCTCTGGAAAAGCGGGAAAAGTGGGAATTAGGGAATGAGGGAATGCTGGGAATTCTGGGAATTGGGGAATTCTGGGAATCAAGAGAATCCCCAGTGGGGGCCCTGGAAAACCAGGAAAAGCAGGAATTAGGGAATGAGGGAATGCTGGGAATTCGGGAAAACCAGGAATTCTGGGAGTTCTGGGAATTTTGGGAATTAGGGAAATCCAGGAATTCTGGGAATGAGAGAATCCCCAATGGAGGCCCTGGGACGGGGGGAAATCCGGGAATTAGGGAATGATGGAATTCTGGGAATTTGGGAATTAGGAAGATCCAGGAATTCTGGGAATTGGGGAATCCCGGGAATGAGAGAATCCCCAACGGTGGCCCTGGGAAAATCCGGGAAAATCTGGGAGTTAGGGAATGATGGGAATGATGGGAATTTGGGAAATCCAGGAATTCTGGGAATTGGGGAATCCTGGGAATCGGAGAATCCCTGGAAAACCAGGAAAAGACGGGAATTAAGGAATGATGGAATTCTGGGAATCAGAGAATCCGCAGCGGGGCCCTGGGAAAATCTGGGAAAAACCAGGAATGAAAGCCTGGAATTTGGGAATCCAGGAATTAGGTAAATTAGGGAATTCTGGGAATTCGGGAAATCCGGGAATTCTGGGAATCAGAGAATCCCCAGTGGGGGCCCAGGGAAAACTGGGAAAAAACAGGAATTAGGGAATGATGGAAATTTGGGAATAAAGGCTTTGAATTTCTGGGAATAAACATCGGAATTTTGGGGAATAAAAGGTGGAAATTTGGGAATAACAGGTTGGAATTTTGGGAATAGAGGCTTCAAATTTCTGGGAATAAAGGTCAGAATTTTGGGGAATAAAGAGTGGAAATTCTGGGAATAAAGGCTTTTAATTTCTGGGAATAAAGGTTGGAATTTTGGGGAACAAAAGGTGGAAATTTGGGAATAAAGGGTTGGAATTTTGGGAATAAAAGATTCGGATTTTGAGAAATAAATGTTGGAAATTTGGGAATAAAGAGTTCAAAATTTGGGAATAAAGAGTGGAAATTTGGGAATAAAGAGTTGGAAATTTGGGAATAAAGAGTGGAAATTTGGGAATAAAGAGTTGGAAATTTGGGAATAAAGAGTTGGAAATCTGGGAATAAAGAGTGGAAATTTGGGAATAAAGAGTGGAAATTTGGGAATAAAGAATGGAAATCTGGGAATAAAGAGTTGGAAATCTGGGAATAAAGAGTGGAGATTTGGGGAGTAAAGGGCTCGAATTTTTGGAATCAACGCCGGATTTTTGGGAATTTCGCGACCAAAACTCGGAATTCCGGGCTGGAATCCCCTCCCTACGGAATCCCCCCGATCCCAAATCCCAAGAATTCCCAAGGAAAAGCGGGAAGCTCCCGGTCCTCACCAGGCCGAGGCCGTTGCAGGGCAGGGCTCCCATCCGCTCCCTGCGGCTCCATTCCCGCCATTCCCAGCATTCCCAAATCCCCGGGATCATCGGGACAATCCCCAGAATCCCCGGGATGGTCCCTAAAACCCGGGAAAATCCGGGGGATCCCATCCCGGAATTCTCGATGGAAGTTGGGATTTTTGGGAATAAAGGCTGGGAATTCGGGGAAGAGAAGGTGAAAATTTGGGGATGAAAGGCGGGAAATTTGGGAGGAAAGGCTTTGGAATGTGGGAATAAAGGGTTGGGAATTTGGGAATTAAGGGGTGGAATGTGCAGAACAAAGGCAGAAAATTTGGGAATAAAGGTCTGGAATTTTGGAGAAAAAAAGTCGGAATTTTGAGGAATAAAGGCTTGGAAATTTGAGGAAGAAAGGGTGGAAATTTGGGAATAATGGGTTGGAATTTTGGGAATAAAGAGTGGGAATTTTGGGAATAAAAGGTTCGGATTTTGAGAAATAAAGGTCGGAAATTTGGGAATGAAGGCTTGGAAATTTGGGAATAAAGAGCTCAAAATTTGGGAATAAAGAGTTGGAAATTTGGGAATAAAGAGCTGGAAATCTGGGAATAAAGAGTGGAAATTTGGGGAGTAAAGGGCTCGAATTTTTGGAATCAACGCCGGATTTTTGGGAATTTCGCGACCAAAACTCGGAATTCCGGGCTGGAATCCCCTCCCTACGGAATCCCCCCGATCCCAAATCCCAAGAATTCCCAAGGAAAAGCGGGAAGCTCCCGGTCCTCACCAGGCCGAGGCCGTTGCAGGGCAGGGCTCCCATCCGCTCCATGCGGCTCCTCCTGCCCGGCCCCAAGGGGCCGCGCCCCAGTCCCGCCATTCCCAGCATTCCCAAATCCCCGGGATAATCGGGATAGTCGCCGTAATCGCCGGGATAATCGCCGGGATAGTCGCCGTAATCCCCGGGGTAGTCGGGATAGTCGGGATAATCGGGATAGTCGGGATAATCCCCGGGATACTCCGGCACCAGCGCCTGGGAGAAGAGCGACGGCAGCCCCCTGGAGCCCGGAATTCCGCGATTTCCCGGGAATTGCAGCTCGCTCCAGCGGGATCCGGGCGGGAAAGGCTCCGGGATCCTGCGGCCGCGGCGGCTCCGGGGGCTCCCGGAGTTGCCGGAATTCCCGCGGGGGATCCCGAAGGAGCCGCGGCTCCGGCCGGGGGCGGGGATTTCCCGCTGGGAATTGCCGAGTGCGGAGTCTCCGTAGGGAAACGCGGCCCGGAAGGGATCCCGGGAATGGCGGGAGTCGTAGGAGTCGAAGGAGTCGAAGCGGAAGGAGCTGGGGAAAAACGGGAATAAAAATGGGGATTAGAGGCTGGAAAAACGGGAATGAAAATGGGGATTGGGGGCTGGGATTGGCCTGGAAAAATGGGAATGAAAATTGGGATTAGAGGCTGGGATTGGCCTGGAAAACTGGGAATAAAAATTGGGATTAGAGGCTGGGATTGGCCTGGAAAACTGGGAATAAAAATTGGGATTAGAGGCTGGAAAAATGGGAATAAAAAAGGGGATAAGAGACTGGGATTGGCCTGGAAAAATAGGGATAAAAATCGGGATTGGAGGCTGGGATTGGCCTGGAAAAATGGGAATGAAAATGGGGATTAGAGACTGGGATTGGCCTGGGAAAATGGGAATGAAAATCGGGATTGGGGGCTGGGATTGGTCTGGGAAAATGGGAATAAAAATTGGGATTAGAGGCTGGAAAAACGGGAACAGAAATCAGGATTGGGGGCTGGAATTGGACTGGAAAAATGGGAATAAATTCGGGATAAGAGGCTGGGATTGGCCTGGAAAAATGGGAATAAAAATTGGGATAAGGGGCTGGAATGAGATCCAGGGATCCCTTTCATATCCTGGAAAAACAGGAATAAAAATCGGGATTCGAAGCTGGGATTGGCCTGGAAAAATGGGATTAAAGGGGGTTCAAATCCTGAATTTTCAGTATTTTTTGGATCCCAAAAAAACCTTTGGAATGAAGGAATAAAATGGGATTTTTAAGCCTTGAGTATCCACCATTTTTTACCTATGGAATTCCGGGAAAAAAACGGGATTTTTCCCAGAAAAAAATTCAGGACAAAACCTTCGTTATTGACTCAAATCCGTGGGAAAAAACGCCGGAATTTTGGGACAAAACCCCAAAAAAAGGACACAAAACTTCGGAATTCCATGGATTTAAGGGCAAATTCAGGGATTTGGGGATTTTTTGGGATAGAATTCCCACCTCTCCTGCTCGTCCCGGGCGTCTCCCGGCGCTCCCTCCTTGGCCACGTTAAAAACCCTCTCCCATTCCCAGAATTCCCCAAGAATCCCGAAAAATCCCTAAAAAAATGGGAATTTTTCCAGGAAAACCCTAAAATTTGAGATAAAACGCTCATGAATCACTCCAAATCCTGGGAAAAATCCTGGAATTTCGGGACAAAACCCCAAAAAAAGGACGCCAAACTTCGGAATTCCATGGATTTAAGGGAAATAAGGATTTTTCGTGGAATTTGGGGATTTTTTGGGATAGAATTCCCACCTCTCCTGCTCGTCCCGGGCATCCCCTGGTGCTCCCTCCTTGGCCACGTTAAAAACCCTCTCCCATTCCCAGAATTCCCTAAGAATCCCGAAAAATCCCTAAAAAAATGGGAATTTTTTCCAGGAAAACTCTAAAATTTGAGATTAAACCTTCACTATTCACTCAAATCCATGGAAAAAATCCTGGAATTTTGGGACAAAACCTCAAAACCACCAGAAACCAACACCGACATTTGGAATTCCGTGAATTTAAGGAAAAATCAAGGAATTTTGGGATAATTTAGGACAGAATTCCCACCTCTGCTGCTCTTGTCCCCTTCATATCCAGGATTTCTTACACCCTTTGGAAATCCAGGATAAAACTGGGAATTTTTCCCAGAAAAAATTCAGGACAAAACCTTTGTTATTGACTCAAATCCGTGGGAAAAAACGCCGGAATTTCGGGACAAAACCCCAAAAAAAGGACGCCAAACTTTGGAATTCCATGGATTTAAGGGGAAATTCAGGGATTTGGGGATTTTTTGGGATAGAATTCCCACCTCTCCTGCTCATCCCGGGCGTCTCCCGGCGCTCCCTCCTTGGCCACGTTAAAAACCCTCTCCCATTCCCAGAATTCCCTAAGAATCCCGAAAAATCCCTAAAAAAATGGGAATTTTTTCCAGGAAAACTCTAAAATTTGAGATTAAACCTTCACTATTCACTCAAATCCATGGAAAAAATCCTGGAATTTTGGGACAAAACCTCAAAACCACCAGAAACCAACACCGACATTTGGAATTCCGTGAATTTAAGGAAAAATCAAGGAATTTTGGGATAATTTAGGACAGAATTCCCACCTCTGCTGCTCTTGTCCCCTTCATATCCAGGATTTCTTACACCCTTTGGAAATCCAGGATAAAACTGGGAATTTTTCCCAGAAAAAATTCAGGACAAAACCTTTGTTATTGACTCAAATCCGTGGGAAAAAACGCCGGAATTTCGGGACAAAACCCCAAAAAAAGGACGCCAAACTTTGGAATTCCATGGATTTAAGGGGAAATTCAGGGATTTGGGGATTTTTTGGGATAGAATTCCCACCTCTCCTGCTCATCCCGGGCGTCTCCCGGCGCTCCCTCCTTGGCCACGTTAAAAACCCTCTCCCATTCCCAGAATTCCCTAAGAATCCCGAAAAATCCCTAAAAAAATGGGAATTTTTCCAGGAAAACCCTAAAATTTGGGATAAAACCTTCACTATTCACTCAAATCCTGGGAAAAATCCTGGAATTTCGGGACAAAACCTCAAAAAAAGGACACAAAACTTTGGAATTCCATGGATTAAAGGGAAAAGTCAGGGATTTGGGGATTTTTTGGGATAGAATTCCCACCTCCCCTGCTCGTCCCGGGCGTCTCCCGGCGCTCCCTCCTTGGCCACGTTAAAAACCCTCTCCCATTCCCAGAATTCCCTAAGAATCCCGAAAAATCCCTAAAAAAATGGGAATTTTTCCAGGAAAACCCT
>JAVTVJ010004664.1:0-10215 GCA_034509425.1 Eopsaltria australis | reverse complement strand
AAAGAGAACTCTGCCCCCCAGTTCCTTGATGTCAGTTTGGAGGAGGGTTTTGGCCCTGCAAAGGCAGCCAGCGTCCTTGTCAATGGCAGCTTGGGTCGGTGATGGATCTTGATCCATACGGAATTTCTGGAGGCATCCGGGAGCAGAGTGCCTTAGGGCCGGGACACAAAAAGTCTCCCTTTCCTCTGAGAAAGAGAACTCTGCCCCCCACTTTCTTGATGTCAGTTTGGAGGAGGGTTTTGGCCCTGCAAAGGGAGCCAGGGTCCTTGTCAGTGGCAGCTTGGGTGTGCGAGGGATCTTGATCCATGAGAAATTTCATCAGGCAGCAGGGAGAACAGTGCCTTAGGGCCGGGATACAAAATGGCTCCCTTTTCTCTGAGAAAGAGAACTCTGCCCCCCACTTTCTTGATGTCAGTTTGGAGGAGGGTTTTGGCCCTGCAAAGGCAGCCAAGGTCCTTCTCGGTGGCAGCTTGGGTCTGCGAGGAATCTTGATCCATGAGAAATTTCAGCAGGCAGCAGGGAGAACAGTGCCTTAAGGCTGGGATACAAAAAGTGTCCCTTTTCTCTGAGAAAGAGAACTCTGCCCCCCAGTTTCTTGATGTCAGTTTGGAGGAGGGTTTTGGCCCTGCAAGGGCAGCCAGGGTCCTTCTCGGTGGCAGCTTGGGTCTGTGAGGGATCTTGCTCCATGCGGAATTTCAGGAGGCATCCAAGAGCACAGTGCCTTCAGGACGGGACATAAAAGTGTCCCTTTTCTCTGAGGGCATGGGGCCTTCGATACAAATGACGGCACTTATCCACGTGGAAGAAAACTCAGTCTCCCAAATCCATGATGCCAGTTTTTAGGAGACATTTATCCCTGCAATTGCAGCCAGGGTTCTTCTCGGTGGCAGCTTGGGTCTGTGATGGATCTTGCTCCATGCGGAATTTCAGGGAGGCATCCGGGAGCACACTGCCTTAGGGCTGGGACACAAAAAGTCTCCCTTTTCTCTGAGAAAGAGAACTCTGCCCCCCACTTTCTTGATGTCAGTTTGGAGGAGGGTTTTGGCCCTGCAAGGGCAGCCAGGGTCCTTCTCGGTGGCATCTTGGGTCTGTGGTGGACCTTGCTCCATGCGGATTAAGAGGACGGCTGTCGACCCCAGAACATGCGCGGCCTACGATCACAAATGACGGCACTTATCACGTGAAGAAAACTCAGTCCCCCAGATCCATGACGCCAGTTTTTAGGAGGCATTTAGCCCTACAATTGCAGCCAGAGTTCTAGTTGATGGCAGCTTGGGTCTGGGAAGGATCTTCATCCGTGCGACATTACACGTGGCGTCCGGGAGCACAGTGCCTTAGGGCTGGGACACAAAAAGTGTCCCTTTTCTCTGAGAAAGAGAACTCTGCCCCCAAGTTTCTTGATGTCAGTTTGGAGGAGGGTTTTGGCCCTGCAAGGGCAGCCAGGGTCCTTGTCGGTGGCAGCTTGGGTCTGTGAGGAATCTTGATCCATGCGGAACTTCAGCAGGCAGCACGGAGAACAGTGCCTTTAGGGCCGGGACACAAAAAGTGTCCCGTTTCACTGGGAAAGAGAACTCTGCCCCCCAGTTTCTTGATGTCAGTTTGGAGGAGGGTTTTGGCCCTGCAAGGGCAGCCAGGGTCCTTGTCGGTGGCAGCTTGGGTCTCTGAGGAATTCGAATCCATGCGGAATTTCAGGAGGCATCCGGGAGCACAGTGCCTTAGGGCCGGGAGACGAAAAATGTCCCTTATCTCTGAGAAAGAGAACTCTGCCCCCCACTTTCTTGATGTCAGTGTGGAGGAGGGTTTTGGCCCTGCAAGGGCAGCCAGGGTCCTTGTCGGTGGTAGCTTGGGTCTGTGATGGATCTTCCTCCATGCGGAATTTGAAGAGGCTGCTGTCGACTCCCAGACATGTAGCCTACGATACAAATGATGGCACTTTTCCACGTGAAAGAACACTCAGTCTCCCAGATCCACGATGCCAGTTTTTAGGAGGCATTTAGCCCTACAATTGCAGCCAGAGTTCTAGTTGATGGCAGCTTGGGTCTGGAAAGGATCTTGATCCATACGGAATTTCAGGTGGCGTCCGGGAGCACAGGCCCCCTTAGGGCCGGGACACAAGAAGTGTCCCTTTCTCTGAGAAAAGAACTCTGCCCCCCAGTTTTCTTGATGTTCAGTTTGGGAGGAGGTTGGCCCATGCAAGGGCAGCCAGGGTCCTTGTCGCATGTCAGCTTGGGTCTGCCGCCAGGAAAATCTTTAATCCATGCGAATTCAGCAGGCCAGCAGGGAGAACAGTGCCTTCGGGCGGGACACAAAAGTGTCCCTTCTCTGCGAAGCAGAACTCTGCCCCCAGTTTCTTTGATGTCAGTTTGGAGGAGGAGTTTGGCCCTGCAAAGGCACCAGCGTTCCTTGTCCAATGGCCAGCTGTGTCTGGATGGATCTTGCATCCATATGCCGAATTTCTGGCAGGCTCGGAGCACAATGCCTTAGGGCCGAGAAATAAAAAGTGTCCCTTTTCTCTGAGAAAGAGAACTCTCTCCCCCAGTTTCTTGATGTCAGTTTGGAGGAGGGTTTTGGCCCTGCAAAGGCAGCCAGGGTCCTTGTCAGTGGCAGCTTGGGTCTGCGAGGAATCTTGATCCATGAAAAATTTCAGCAGGCAGCAGCAGGAACATGCCTTAGGGCCGGGACACAAAAGTGTTCTTTTCTCTGAGAAAGAGAGCTCTGCCCCCCAGGTTTCTTGATGTCAGTTTGGAGGAGGGTTTTGGCCCTGCAAGGGCAGCCAGGGTCCTTGTCGGTGGCAGCTTGTGTCTGCGAGGAATCTTGATCCATGAAAAATTTCAGCAGGCAGCAGGGAGAATAGTGACTTAGGGCTGGGACACAAAAAGTGTCCCTTTTCTCTGCGAAAGAGAACTCTGCCCCCCAGTTTCTTGATGTCAGTTTGGAGGAGGGTTTTGGCCCTGCAAGGGCAGCCAGGGTCCTTGTCGGTGGCAGCTTGGGTCTGTGAGGGATCTTGCTCCATGCGGAATTTCAGGAGGTATCAAAGAGCACAGTGCCTTCAGGCCGGGACACAAAAGTGTCCCTTTTCTCTGAGGGCATGGGGCCTTCGATACAAATGACGGCACTTATCCACGTGGAAGAACACTCAGTCTCCCAAATCCATGATGCCAGTTTTTAGGAGACATTTATCCCTGCAATTGCAGCCAGGGTCCTAGTCGGTGGCAGCTTGGGTCTGTGAGGGATCTTGACCCATACGGAATTTCAGGAGGCATCCGGCAGCACACTGCCTTAGGGCCGGGACACAAAAAGTGTCCTTTTCTCTGAGAAAGAGAACTCTGCCCCCCACTTTCTTGATGTCAGTTTGGAGAGGGTTTGCCCTGCAAGGGCACCAGGGTTTCTCTCGGGGCAGCTTGGGTCTGGTGGATCTTGCTCCATGCGGAATTTGAAGAGGCGGCTGTCGACTCCCAGACATGGGGCCTACGATACAAATGACGGCACTTATCCACGTGAAAGAAAACTCAGTCTCCCAAATCCATGATGCCAGTTTTTAGGAGACATTTAGCCCTACAATTGCTACCAGAGTTGTGGTTGATGGCAGCTTGGGTCTGGGAAGGATCTTGATCCGTGCGACATTACAGGTGGCGTCCGGGAGCAGAGTGCCTTAGGGCCGGGACACAAAAAGTGTCCCTTTTCTCTGAGAAAGAGAACTCTGCCCCCAGTTTCTTGATGTCAGTTTGGAGGAGGGTTTTGGCCCTGCAAGGGCAGCCAGGGTCCTTGTCGGTAGTAGCTTGGGTCTGCGAGGAATCGTGATCCATGCGGAATTTCAGCAGGCAGCAGGGAGAACAGTGCCTTCGTGCCGGGACACAAAAAGTGTCCCTTTTCTCTGAGAAAGAGAACTCTGCCCCCCACTTTCTTGATGTCAGTTTGGAGGAGGGTTTTGGCCCTGCAAGGGCAGCCAGGGTCCTTGTCGGTGGCAGCTTGGGTCTGCGAGGAATCTTGATCCATGCGGAATTTCAGGAGGCATCCGGGAGCACAGTGCCTTAGGGCCAGGAGACGAAAAATGTCCCTTATCTCTGAGAAAGAGAACTCTGCCCCCCACTTTCTTGATGTCAGTTTGGAGAAGGGTTTTGGCCCTGCAAGGGCAGCCAGGGTCCTTGTCGGTGGCAGCTTGGGTCTGCGAGGAATCCTGATACATGCGGGATTTGAAGAGGCGGCTGTCGACTCCCAGACATGGGGCCTACGACACAAATGATGGCACTTTTCCACGTGAAAGATAACTCAATCTCCAAGATCCATGATGCCAGTTTTTAGGATGCATTTAGCCCTACAATTGCTGCCAGAGTTCTAGTTGATGGCAGCTTGGGTCGAAAGGGTCGATCCATACGAATTTCAGGTGGCATCCGAGCACAGGCCCCCTTCGGGCCGGGATACAAAAAGTGTCCCTTTTCTCTGAGAAAGAGAACTCTGCCCCACAGTTTCTTGATGTCAGTTTGGAGGAGGGTTTTGGCCCTGCAAGGGCAGCCAGGGTCTGTGTCGGTGGCAGCTTGGGTCTGCGAGGAATCTTGATCCATGCGGAATTTCAGGAGGCATCCGGGAGCACAGTGCCTTCTGGCCGGGACATAAAAGTGTCCCTTTTCTCTGAAAAAGAGAACTCTGCCCCCCACTTTCTTGATGTCAGTTTGGAAGAGGGTTTTGGCCCCGCAAAGGCAGCCAGGGTCCCTGTCGGTGGCAGCTTGGGTCTGTGAGGATCTTGCTTCATGCGGCAATTTCAGGAAGGCATCCAAGAGCACAGTGCCTTCAGGCCGGGACATAAAAGTGTCCCTTTTCTCTGAGGGCATGGGGCCTTCGATACAAATGACGGCACTTATCCACGTGGAAGAAAACTCAGTCTCCCAAATCCATGATGCCAGTTTTTAGGAGACATTTATCCCTGCAATTGCAGCCAGGGTCCTAGTCGGTGGCAGCTTGGGTCTGTGAGGGATCTTGACCCATACGGAATTTCAGGAGGCCTCCGGGAGCACACTGCCTTAGGGCCGGGACACAAAAAGTGTCCCTTTTCTCTGAGAAAGAGAACTCTGCCCCCCAGTTTCTTGATGTCAGTTTGGAGGAGGGTTTTGGCCCTGCAAGGGGCAGCCCAGGTCTTCTCGTGGCAGCTTGGCTGTTGATGGATCTTCTCCATGCGGAATTTGAAGAGGCGGCTGTCGACTTCCCAGACATGGGCTACGATACAAATGACGCACTTATCCACGTGAAAGAAAACTCGTCTCCCAAATCCATGAGCCATTTTTAAGAGGACATTAGCCCTACAATTGCAACCAGAGTTGTGTTTGATGGCAGTTGCTCTGGGAAGGATCTGATCCGATCGACATTACAGTGGCGTCCGGAGCAGAGTGCCTTAGGGCCGGGACACAAAAAGTTGTCCCTTTTCGAGAAAGAGGAACTCTGCCCCTCAGTTCCTTGATGTCAGTTTGGAGGAGGTTTGCCCTGCAAGGCAGCCGGGACTTTTTCAGTGGCACTTGGGTCTGTGAGGGATCTTGATCCATACGGAATTTCAGGAGGAATCCGGGAGCACAGTGCCTTAGGGCCGGACACAAAAAGTGTCCCTTTTCTCTGAGAAAGAGAACTCTGCCCCCCACTTTCTTGATGTCAGTTTGGAGAAGGGTTTTGGCCCTGCAAGGGCAGCCAGGGTCCTTGTCGGTGGCAGCTTGGGTCTCTGAGGAATTCGAATCCATGCGGAATTTCAGGAGGCATCCGGGAGCACAGTGCCTTAGGGCCGGGACACAAAAAATGTCCCTTATCTCTGAGAAAGAGAACTCTGCCCCCCACTTTCTTGATGTCAGTTTGGAGGAGGGTTTTGGCCCTGCAAGGGCAGCCAGGGTCCTTGTCGGTGGTAGCTTGGGTCTGCGAGGGATCTTGATACATGCGGAATTTGAAGAGGCGGCTGTCGACTCCCAGACATGGGGCCTACGATACAAATGATGGCACTTTTCCACGTGAAAGATAACTCAATCTCCAAGATCCATGATGCCAGTTTTTAGGATGCATTTAGCCCTACAATTGCAGCCAGAGTTCTAGTTGATGGCAGCTTGGGTCTGGAAAGGATCATGATCCATACGGAATTTCAGGTGGCGTCCGGGAGCACAGGCCCCCTTAGGGCCGGGACACAAAAAGTGTCCCTTTTCTCTGAGAAAGAGAACTCTGCCCCCCACTTTCTTGATGTCAGTTTGGAGGACGGTTTTGGCCCTGCAAGGGCAGCCAGGGTCCTTGTCGGTGGCAGCTTGGTCTGCGAGGAATCTTGATCCATACGGAATTCGAGGCAGCAGGGAGAACAGTGCCTTCGCGGCCGGGAACAAAAAAGTGTCCCTTTTCTTTTCCTTGAAAAAAGAAAGAAACTTTTTTTTGCTTGGGGGGGGGGCCCCCAGCTTCTTTGATGTCAGTTTGGAGGAGGGTTTTGGCCCTGCAAAGGCAGCCAGCGTCCTTGTCAATGGCAGCTTGTGTCTGTGATGGATCTTGATCCATATGGAATTTCTGGAGGCATGCGGGAGCAGAGTGCCTTAGGGCCGGGACACAAAAAGTCTGCCTTTCCTCTGAGAAAGAGAACTCTGCCCCCCACTTTCTTGATGTCAGTTTGGAGGAGGGTTTTGGCCCTGCAAAGGGAGCCAGGGTCCTTGTCAGTGGCAGCTTGGGTTTGCGAGGGATCTTGATCCATGAGAAATTTCATCAGGCAGCAGGGAGAACAGTGCCTTAGGGCCGGGATACAACATGTCTCCCTTTTCTCTGAGAAAGAGAACTCTGCCCCCCACTTTCTTGATGTCAGTTTGGAGGAGGGTATTGGCCCTGCAAAGGCAGCCAGGGTCCTTCTCGGTGGCAGCTTGGGTCTGCGAGGAATCTTGATCCATGAAAATTTTCAGCAGGCAGCAGGGAGAACAGTGCCTTAGGGCTGGGACACAAAAAGTGTCCCTTTTCTCTGAGAAAGAGAACTCTGCCCCCCACTTTCTTGATGTCAGTTTGGAGGAGGGTTTTTTGGCCCTGCAAGGGCAGCCAGGGTCCTTGTCGGTGGCAGCTTGGGTCTGCGAAGAATCTTGATCCATGCGGAATTTCAGGAGGCTTCCGGGAGCACAGTGCCTTAGGGCCGGGACACAAAAAGTGTCCCTTTCCTCTGGGAAAGAGAACTCTGCCCCCCAGTTTCTTGATGTCAGTTTGGAGGGGTTTTGGCCCTGCAGGGCAGCCAGGGTCCTTGTCGGTGGCAGCTTGGGTCTGCGAGGATCTTGATCCATACGGAATTCAGGAGGAAGCCGGAGCAGAGTGCCTTAGGGCCGGGACACAAAAGTGTCCCTTTTCTCCGAGAAGAGAACTCTGTCCCCACTTTCTTGATGTCAGGTGGAGGAGGTTTTGGCCTGCAAGGGCAGCCAGGGTCCTTGTCGGTGGCAGCTTGGGTCTGTGAGGGATCTTGCTCCATGCGGAATTTGAAGAGGCGGCTTTCGACTACCAGATATGGGGCCTACGATACAAATGATGGCACTTAACCACGTGAAAGAAAACTCAGTCTCCCAAATCCATGATGCCAGTTTTTAGGAGGCATTTAGGCCTACAATTGCAACCAGAGTTCTAGTTGATGGCAGCTTGGGTCTGGGAAGGATCTTGATCCATACGGAATTTCAGGTGGCGTCCGGGAGAACAGTGCTTTAGGGCCGGGACACAAAAAGTGTCCCTTTTCTCTGAGAAAGGGAACTCTGCCCCCCACTTTCTTGATGGCAGTTTGGAGGAGGGTTTTGGCCCTGCAAGGGCAGCCAGGGTCCTTGTCGGTGGCAGCTGGGGTCTGCGAGGAATCTTGATCCATGCGGAATTTCAGCAGGCAGCAGGGAGAACTGTGCCTTAGGGCCGGGACACAAAAAGTGCCCCTTTTCTCTGAGAAGGAGAACTCTGCGTCCCAGTTTCTTGATGTCAGTTTGTAGAAGGGTTTTGGCCCTGCAAGGGCAGCCAGGGTTCTTCTCGGTGGCAGCTGGAGTCTGTGAGGGATCTTGCTCCATGCGGAATTTGAATCGGCGGCAGTTGATTTCCAGACATGGGGCCTACGATACAAATGATGGCATTCATCCACGTGAAAGAAAACTCAGTCTTCCAAATCCATGATGCCAGTTTTTAGGAGGCATTTAGCCCTACAATTGCAACCAGAGTTCTAGTTTGATGGCAGCTTGGGTCAGCCAGGATCTTTGATCCATACGGGAATTTCAGATGCGTCCGGGAGCAGAGTGCCTTAGGGCCGGACCACAAAAAGTGTTCCTTTTCTCTGAGAAGGGAACTCTGCCCCCCAGTTTTCTTGATGTCAGTTTGGAGGGGGTTTTGGCGCCTGCAATTGCAGCCAGGGTCCTAGTCGGTGGCAGCTTGGGTCTGTGAGGGATCTTGATCCAGACGGAATTTCAGGAGGCATCCGGGAGCGCAGTGCCATAGGGCCGGGACACAAAAAGTGTCCCTTTTCTCTGGGAAAGAGAACTCTGGCCCCCACTTTCTTGATGTCAGTTTGGAAGAGGGTTTTGGCCCTGCAAGGGCAGCCAGGATCCTTCTCGGTGGCAGATTGGGTCTGTGATGGATCTTGCTCCATGCGGAATTTGAAGAGGCGGCTGTCGATTACCAGATATGGGGCCTACGATACAAATGATGGCTCTTAACCACGTGAAAGAAAACTCAGTCTCCCAAATCCATGATGCCAGTTTTTAGGAGGCATTTAGCCCTACAATTGCAACCAGAGTCCTGGCTGATGGCAGCTTGGGTCTGGGAAGGATCTTGATCCGTGCGGTGTCAGGTGGCGTCCGGGAGCACAGCGCCTTAGGGCCGGGACACAAAAAGTGTCTCTTTTCTCTGAGAAAGAGAACTCTGCCCCCCACTTTCTTGATGCAGTTTGGAGGAGGGTTTTGGCCCTGCAAGGGCAGCCAGGGTCCTTGTCAGTGGCAGCTTGAGTCTACGTGGAATCTTGATCCATGCGGAATTTCAGCAGGCAGCAGGGAGGACTGTGCCTTAGGGCCGGGACACAAAAAGTGCCCCTTTTCTCTGAGAAGGAGAACTCTGCGTCCCAGTTTCTTGATGTCAGTTTGGAGAAGGGTTTTGGCCCTGCAAGGGCAGCCAGGGTTCTTCTCGGTGGCAGCTGGAGTCTGTGAGGGATCTTGCTCCATGCGGAATTTGAATCGGCGGCAGTTGATTTCCAGACATGGGGCCTACGATACAAATGATGGCACTCATCCACGTGAAAGAAAACTCAGTCTTCCAAATCCATGATGCCAGTTTTTAGGAGGCATTTAGCCCTACAATTGCAGCCAGAGTTCTAGTTGATGGCAGCTTGGTCAGCCAGGAATCTTGATCCATACGGAATTTCAGGTGGCGTCCGGGAGCACAGTGCCTTAGGGCCGGGACACAAAAAGTGTCCCTTTTCTCTGAGAAAGACAACTCTGCCCCCACTTTCTTGATGTCCGTTTGGAGGAGGGTTTTGGCCCTGCAAGGGCATCCATGGTCCTTGTCAGTGGCAGCTTGGGTCTCTGAGGAATCCGAATCCATGCGGAATTTCAGGAGGAATCCGGGAGCACAGTGCCTTAGGGTCGGGACACGAAAAATATCCCTTATCTCTGAGAAAGAGAACTCTGCCCCCCACTTTCTTGATGTCAGTTTGGAGGAGGGTTTTGGCCCTGCAAGGGCAGCCAGGGTCCTTGTCGGTGGCAGCTTGGGTCTGCGAGGAATCTTAATCCATGAGGAATTTCAGGAGGCATCCGGGAGCACAGTGCCTTCGGGCCGGGACACAAAAGTGTCCCATTTCACTGAGAAAGAGAACTCTGCCCCCCACTTTCTTGATGTCAGTGTGGAGGAGGGTTTTGGCCCTGCAAGGGCAGCCAGGGTCCTTGTCGGTGGCAGCTTGGGTCTGTGAGGGATGTTGCTCCATGCGGAATTTGAAGAGACGGCAGTTGATTCCCAGACATGGGGCCTACGATAAAAATGATGGTAGTTATACCACGTTAAAGAAAACTTAGGCCAGAAATTCATGATGTCGGTTTCGTGGAGGATTTTAGCCCTACAAATGCAACCAGACTCCTGGCTGATGGCAGCTTACGTCAGCCAGTAATCTTGATCCATACGGAATTTCAGGTGGCGTCCGGGAGCACAGTGCCTTAGGGCCGTGAAACAAAAAGTGTCCCTTTTCTCTGAGAAAGGGAACTCTGCCCCCCAGTTTCCTGAAGT
>JAVTVJ010004663.1:0-11028 GCA_034509425.1 Eopsaltria australis | reverse complement strand
TGAGGTCCAACATTGACTTTTCCATACAATTAGGGAGTTTTTTACCCCAAAATTCTTCCCCATTGACCAAAATCTTGGGGTTTGGTCCAAAGGGAGCGTTTTTATCCCGAAATTTGTCCCATTGATGTTGAATCTTGACTTTTCCACCCAACTGGGTGTTTTTATCCAAAAATCCATCCCCTTTGAGGCCCAGCGTTGGCTTTTCCACCCAACTGGGCATTTTTATTCCAAATCCATCCTCGTTGATGTTCGACGTTGACTTTTCTACCCAATTGGGGCGTTTTTATCCTAAAATTTGTCCCCATGGAAGTCCAATATTGGCTTTTCCACCCAAAGTTGAATTTTCCGTCCAATTGGAGCGTTTTTATCCCAAAACTCATCCCTGTTGAGATCCAACCTTGACTTTTCCATCCAACGTTGACTTTTTCACTCAATTGGGACGTTTTTATCCCAAAAATTCACCCCCATTGACCAAACTCTTCCGGTTTGGTCCAACGGGGGTGGTTTTATCTCAAAATTTGTCCCCGTTGATGTTCGATATTGACTTTTTCACCCAACGTTGACTTTTCTGTCCAATTGGAGCGTTTTTATCTCAAAACTCATCCCTGTTGAGATCCAACCTTGACTTTTCCATCCAACGTTGACTTTTTCACCAAAATGCAGCGTTTTTATCTCAAAATTCATCCCCATTAACTAAATGTTGGGGTTTGGTCCAATGGGGGCGTTTTTATCCCAAAATTTGTCCCCATTGAGGTCCAATATGGGCTTTTCCACCCAATGTTGAATTTTCCGTCCAATTGGAGCGTTTTTATCCCAAAACTCATCCCTGTTGAGATCCAACCTTGACTTTTCCATCCACCGTTGACTTTTTCAACCAATTGGGGCGTTTTCATCCCAAAATTCACCCCCATTGACCAAAATCTTGGGCTTTGGTAGGATGGGGGCGTTTTTATCTTAAAATTTGTCCCCATTGAGGTCCAATATTGAGTTTTCCACCCAACGTTGACTTTTCCATCCAATTGGAGCGTTTTTATCCCAAAATTCATCCCCATTGACCAAACTCTTCCGGTTTGGTCCAACGGGGGCGTTTTTATTTCAAAATTTGTCCCCATTGAAGTCCAATATTGACTTTTTCACCCAACGTTGACTTTTCCATCCAATTGGAGCGTTTTTATCCCAAAACTCATCCCTGTTTAGATCCAACCTTGGTTTTTTCCATCCAGCGTTGACTTTTTCACCCAATTGGGACGTTTTCATCCCAAAAATTCATCCCCATTGACCAAAATATTGGGGTTTGGTCCAACGAGGGCGTTTTTATCCTAAAATTTGTCCCCATTGAGGTCCAATATTGGCTTTTCCACCCCATGTTGAATTTTCCGTCCAATTGGAGCGTTTTTATCCCAAAACTCATCCCTGTTGAGTTCCAACTTTGACTTTTCCATCCAACGTTGACTTTTTAACCCAATTGGGGTGTTTTTATCCAAAGATTAACCCCCATTGACCAAAATCTTAGGTTTTGGTGGTATGGGGGAGTTTTTATCCCAAAATTTGTCCCCGTTGAGGTCCAATATTGACTTTTTCACCCAACGTTGACTTTTCCATCCAATTGGAGCGTTTTTATCGCAAAACTCATCGCTGTTGAGATCCAACCTTGACTTTTCCATCCAGCGTTGACTTTTTCACCCAAATGGAGCGTTTTTATCCCAAAATTCATCCCCATTGACCTAAGTCTTGGGGTTTGGTCCAACGGGGGCGTTTTTATCCCGAAATTTTTCCCATTGACATTGAACATTGACTTTTCCACCCAACATTGGCTTTCCCACCCAACTCGGCCTTTTTACCCAAAATTCATCCTTGTTGATTTCCAACCTTGACTTTTCTACCCAATTGGAGCATTTTTACCCCAAAATTCTTCCCCATTGACCAAAGTCTTGGGGTTTGGTCCAACAGGGGCATTTTTATCCCAAAATTTTTCCCCATTGAAGTCCAATATTGAGTTTTCCACCCAATGTTGACTTTTCCGTCCAATTGGAGCATTTTTATCCCAAAAATTCATCCCCATTGACAAGAATGTTCGGTTTTGGACCAACGAGGGCGTTTTTATCCCAAAATTTGACCCATTGATGTTGAACATTGACTTTTTCTCCCAACATTGACTTTTCCATTCAATTGGGGCGGTTTTATCCCAAAATTCATCCCCATTGACCAAAACGTTAGGGTTTGGTCCAACGGGGGCGTTTTTATCCTGAAATTTTTCCCCATTGAGGTTCAATATTGGCTTTTCCACCCAATGTTGAATTTTCCGTCCAGTTGGAGCGCTTTTATCCCAAAACTCATCCCTGTTGAGTTCCAACCTTGACTTTTCCATCCAACGTTGACTTTTTCACCCAATTGGGGCGTTTTCATCCCAAAATTCACCCCCATTGACCAAAATCTTGTGTTTTGGTAGGATGGGGGCGTTTTTATCCTAAAATTTTTCCCCATTGAGGTCCAATATGGGCTTTTCCACCCAATGTTGAATTTTCCGTCCAATTGGAGCCTTTTTATCCCAAAACTCATCCCTGTTGAGATCCAACCTTGACTTTTCCATCCAACGTTGACTTTTTCACCCAACTGGAACGTTTTTATCTCAAAATTCATCCCCATTGACCAAAATCTTGGGGTTTGGTCCAACGGGGGCGTTTTTATCCCAAAATTTGTCCCCGTTGAGGTCCAATATTGACTTTTTCACCCAATGTTGACTTTTCCGTCCAATTGGGGCGTTTTTATCCCAAAACTCATCCCTGTTGAGATCCAACCTTGATTTTTCCATCCAGCCTTGACTTTTTCACCCAACTGGAGCGTTTTTATCCCAAAATTCATCCCCATTGACCTAAGTCTTGGGGTTTGGTCCAACGGGGGCGTTTTTATCCCGAAATTTTTCCCATTGACATTGAACATTGACTTTTCACCTCAACATTGGCTTTCCCACCCAACTGGGCCTTTTACCCCAAAAGTCATCTTTGTTGAGTTCCAGCCTTGACTTTTCTACCCAATTGGAGCATTTTTACCCCAAAATTCTTCCCCATTGAACAAAGTCTTGGGGTTTGGTCCAACAGGAGCATTTTTATCCCAGAATTTTTCCCCCTTGAAGTCCAATATTGAGTTTTCCACCCAATGTTGACTTTTCCGTCCAATTGGAGCATTTTTATCCCAAAATTCATCCCCATTGACCAAAATGTTGGGGTTTTGAGCAATGGGGGCAATTTTATCCCAAAATTTGTCCCCATTGAGGTCCAATATGGGCTTTTCCACCCAATGTTGAATTTTCCGTCCAATTGGAGCGTTTTTATCCCAAAACTCATCCTCCCTGCTGAGTTCCAACCTTGACTTTTCCATCCAACGTTGACTTCTTTTCACCCAATTGGGGTGTTTTCTATCCTGTGTACTCCACCCCCCATTGACCACAAAAATCTTGGCCTTTGGGTAGGATGGGGGGGGCGCTTATCCCAAAATTTGTCCCCATTGAGGTCCACATGACTTTTCCATCCAACGTTGAGTTTTTCACCCAATTGGGACGTTTTTATCCCAAAAATTCATCCCCATTGACCAAACTCTTCTGGTTTGGTCCAACGGGGGCATTTTTATCCCAAAATTTGTCCCTGTTGAGGTCCAATATTGACTTTTTCACCCAACGTTGATTTTACCATCCAATTGGATCGTTTTTATCCCAAAACTCATCCCTGTTGAGATCCAACCTTGATTTTTCCATCCAGCGTTGACTTTTTCACCCAATTGGAGCATTTTTACCCCAAAATTCTTCCCCATTGGCCAAAGTCTTGGGGTTTGGTCCAACGGGGGTGTTTTTATCCCAAAATTTTTCCCCCTATAATTCCAATATTGAGTTTTCCACCGAATGTTGACTTTTCCGTCCAATTGGAGCGTTTTTATCCCAAAATTCATCCCCATTGACCAAAATCTTGGGGTTTGATCCAACGGGGGCATTTTTATCCAAAAATTTGTCCCATTGATGTTGAACACTGACCTTTCCACCCAACACTGACTTTTCCACCCAATTGGGGCATTTTTATCACAAATCCATCCTCATAAACTTAACGTTGTCTTTTCTACCCAATTGGAGCATTTTTATCCCAAAATTCATCCCCATTGACCAAAGTTGTGGGTTTTGATCCAATGGGGGCGTTTTTATCCCAAAATTTGTCCCATTGATGTTGAACCTTGACTTTTCCACCCAACATTGGCTTTCCACCCAACTGGGCCTTTTTACCCCAAATTCATCCCCATTGAGGTCCAACATTGACTTTTCCATACAATTAGGGAGTTTTTACCCCAAAATTCTTCCCCATTGACCAAAATCTTGGGGTTTGGTCCAAAGGGAGCGTTTTTATCCCGAAATTTGTCCCATTGATGTTGAATCTTGACTTTTCCACCCAACTGGGTGTTTTTATCCAAAAATCCATCCCCTTTGAGGCCCAGCGTTGGCTTTTCCACCCAACTGGGCATTTTTATTCCAAATGCATCCTCGTTGATGTCCGACATTGACTTTTCTACCCAATTGGGGCGTTTTTATCCTAAAATTTGTCCCCATTGAAGTCCAATATTGGCTTTTCCACCCAAAGTTGACTTTTCTGTCCAATTGGAGCGTTTTTATCCCAAAACTCATCCCTGTTGAGATCCAACCTTGACTTTTCCATCCAGCGTTGACTTTTTCACCCAATTGGGACGTTTTTATCTCAAAATTCATCCCCATTGGCCAAAATCTTGGGGTTTGGTCCAACGGGCGCGTTTTTATCTCAAAATTTTTCCCATTGATGTTGAACATTGAATTTTCCACCCAACACTGACTTTTCCGCCCATATGGGGCATTTTTATCACAAATCCATCCTCATTGAAGCCCAACGTTTAATTTTCTACCCAATTGGAGCATTTTTATCCCAAAAATTCATCCCCATTGACCAAACTCTCCGGGTTTGGTCTACAGGGGGCGTTTTTATTTCATAATTTGTCCCCATTCACCAAAATGTTTGGTTTTGGTCTAACGGGGGCATTTTTATCCTGAAATTTGTCATCTTTGAGGTCCAATATTTTGTTTTCCACCCAACGTTGACTTTTCCATCCAATTGGAGCGTTTTTATCCCAAAAATTCATTCCCATTGGCCAAAATCTTGGGGTTTGGTCCAACGGGGGCGTTTTTATCCCAAAATTTGTCCCATTGATGTTGAACCTTGTCTTTTCCATCCAACATTGGCTTTTCCACACAACTGCGGCATTTTTATCCCAAAAATTCATCCCCATTGACCAAAATGTTGGGGTTTGGTCCAACGGGGCGTTTTTATCCTGAAATTTGTCCCCATTTAAGTCCAATAGTGACTTTTTCACCCAACGTTGACTTTTCCATCCAATTGGAGCGTTTTTATCTTAAAACTCATCCCTGTTGAGTTCCAACCTTGACTTTTCCATCCAGCGTTGACTTTTTCACCCAACTGGAGCGCTTTCATCCCAAAATTCATCCCCATTGACCTAAGTCTTGGGGTTTGGTCCAACGGGGGCGTTTTTATCCCGAAATTTTTCCCATTGACATTGAACATTGACTTTTCCACCCAACATTGGCTTTCCCACCCAACTCGGCCTTTTTACCCAAAATTCATCCTTGTTGATTTCCAACCTTGTCTTTTCTACCCAACTGGAGCATTTTTACCCCAAAATTCTTCCCCATTGAACAAAGTCTTGGGGTTTGGTCCAACAGGGGTATTTTTATCCCAAAATTTTTCCCCATTGAAGTCCAATATTGAGTTTTCCACCCAATGTTGACTATTCCCTCTAATTGGGGTGTTTTTATCCCAAAATTCATCCCCATTGGCCAAACTGTGGGGGTTTACAACGCTTTTATCCCAAATTTGTCCCCTCGCTTGAGGTCCACATTGGCTTTTCCACCCAATGTTGAATTTCTCCGGCCCAATTGGAGCTGCTTTTATCCCAAAATCCATCCTCGTTGAGTTCCAACCTTGACTTTTCCCATCCAACGCTTGACTTTTTTCACCCAATTGGGTGTTTTCATCTCCAAAATTCACCTCATTGACCAAAATCTTGGGTTTTGTAGGATGGGGTGTTTTTATCCTAAAATTTGTCCCCATTGAGGTCCAATATTGAGTTTTCCACCCAACGTTGACTTTTCCATCTAATTGGAGCGTTTTTATCCCAAAATTCATCCCCATTGACCAAAGTCGTGGGTTTTGACCCAACGGGGACGTTTTTATCCCAAAATTTGTCCCATTGATGTTGAACCTTGACTTTTCCACCAAACATTGCCTTTTCCACCCAACTGGGCCTTTTTACCCCAAATTCATCCCCATTGAGGTCCAACATTGACTTTTCCATACAATTAGGGAGTTTTTACCTCAAAATTCTTCCCCACTGACCAAAATCTTGGGGTTTGGTCCAAAGGGAGCGTTTTTATCCCGAAATTTGTCCCATTGATGTTGAATCTTGACTTTTCCACCCAACTGGGTGTTTTTATCCAAAAATCCATCCCCTTGAGGCCCAGCGTTGGCTTTTCCACCCAACTGGGCATTTTTATTCCAAATCCATCCTCGTTGACGTTAGACGTTGACTTTTCTACCCAATTGGGAAGTTTTTATCCTAAAATTTGTCCCCATTGAAGTCCAATATTGGCTTTTCCACCCAAAGTTGACTTTTCCGTCCAATTGGAGCGTTTTTATCCCCAAACTCATCCCTGTTGAGATCCAACCTTGACTTTTCCATCCAGCCTTGACTTTTTCACCCAACTGGAGCGTTTTTATCCCAAAATTCATCCCCATTGACCTAAGTCTTGGGGTTTGGTCCAACGTAGGCGTTTTTATCCCGAAATTTTTCCCATTGACATTGAACATTGACTTTTCCACCCAACATTGGCTTTCCCACCCAACTGGGCCTTTTACCCCAAAAGTCATCTTTGTTGAGTTCCAGCCTTGACTTTTCTACCCAATTGGAGCATTTTTACCCCAAAATTCTTCCCCATTGAACAAAGTCTTGGGGTTTGGTCCAACAGGAGCATTTTTATCCCAGAATTTTTCCCCCTTGAAGTCCAATATTGAGTTTTCCACCCAGTGTTGACTTTTCCGTCCAATTGGAGCATTTTTATCCCAAAATTCATCCCCATTGACCAAAATGTTGGGGTTTTGACCAATGGGGGCAATTTTATCCCAAAATTTGTCCCCATTGAGGTCCAATATGGGCTTTTCCACCCAATGTTGAATTTTCCGTCCAATTGGAGCGTTTTTATCCCAAAACTCATCCCTGTTGAGTTCCAACCTTGACTTTTCCATCCAACGTTGACTTTTTCACCCAATTGGGGCGTTTTCATCCCAAAATTCACCCCCATTGACCAAAATCTTGGGTTTTGGTAGGATGGGGGCGTTTTTATCCTAAAATTTGTCCCCATTGAGGTCCAATATTGAGTTTTCCACCCAACGTTGACTTTTCCATCCAATTGGAGCGTTTTTATCGCAAAATTCATCCCCATTGACCAAACTCTTCCGGTTTGGTCCAACGGGGGCGTTTTTATCCCAAAATTTGTCCTAGTTGAGGTCCAATATTGACTTTTTCACCCAACGTTGACTTTTCCATCCAATTGGGGCGTTTTTATCCCAAAACTCATCACTGTTGAGATCCAACCCTGATTTTTCCATCCAGCGTTGACTTTTTCACCCAATTGGAGCATTTTTACCCCAAAATTCTTCCCCATTGAACAAAGTCTTGGGGTTTGGTCCAACGGGGGCGTTTTTATCCCAAAATTTTTCCCCTTGAAGTCCAATATTGAGTTTTCCACCCAATGTTGACTTTTCCGTCCAATTGGAGCATTTTTATCCGAAAATTCATCCCCATTGACCAAAATCTTGGGGTTTGGTCCAACGGGGGCGTTTTTATCTCAAAATTTGTCCCATTGATGTTGAACATTGACCTTTCCACCCAACACTGACTTTTCCGCCCAATTGGGGCAATTTTATCACAAATCCATCCTCATTGATGCCCAACTTTGACTTTTCTACCCAAATGGAGCGTTTTTATCCCAAAATTCATCCCCATTGACCAAAGTCGTGGGTTTTGATCCAACGGGGGCGTTTTTATCCCAAAATTTGTCCCATTGATGTTGAACCTTGACTTTTCCACCAAACATTGCCTTTTCCACCCAACTGGGCCTTTTTACCCCAAATTCATCCCCATTGAGGTCTAACATTGACTTTTCCATACAATTAGGCAGTTTTTACCCCAAAATTCTTCCCCATTGACCAAAATCTTGGGGTTTGGTCCAAAGGGAGCGTTTTTATCCTGAAATTTGTCCCATTGATGTTGAATCTTGACTTTTCCACCCAACTGGGTGTTTTTATCCAAAAAATCCATCCCCCTTGAGGCCCAGCGTTGGCTTTTCCACCCAACTGGGCATTTTTATTCCAAATGCATCCTCGTTGATGTCCGACATTGACTTTTCTACCCAATTGGGGCGTTTTTATCCTAAAATTTGTCCTGAGGTCCTTTTCAAATTGGATTCTTTTCCACCCAAAGTTGACTTCTTTTCCCATTCACCTGGGAGTTGCTTATCCTGTAGCAAACTCATCCTCTGTTGAGATCCAACCTTGACTTTTCCATCCAACGTTGACTTTTTACCTAAATGAGCTGCTATCCCAAAATTCATCCCCATTGACCAAATCTTGGGGGCTTGATCCAACGGGGCTGCTTTTTATCTCAAAATTTTTCCCATTGATGTTGAACATTGACCTTTCCACCCAACATTGGCTTTTCCACCCAATTGGGGCATTTTTATCACAAATCCATCCTCATTGAAGCCCGACGCTTAATTTTCTACCCAATTGGAGCATTTTTATCCCAAAAATTCATCCCCATTGACCAAACTCTCCGGGTTTGGTCTACAGGGGGCGTTTTTATTTCAAAATTTGTCCCCATTCACCAAAATGTTTGGTTTTGGTCTAACGGGGGCATTTTTATCCTGAAATTTGTCCCCATTGAGGTCCAATATTTTGTTTTCCACCCAACGTTGACTTTTCCATCCAATTGGAGCGTTTTTATCCAAAAAATTCATCCCCATTGGCCAAAATCTTGGGGTTTGGTCTAACGGGGGCGTTTTTATCCCAAAATTTGTCCCATTGATGTTGAACCTTGTCTTTTCCATCCAACATTGGCTTTTCCACACAACTGCGGCATTTTTATCCCAAAAATTCATCCCCATTGACCAAAATGTTGGGGTTTGGTCCAACGGGGCGCTTTTATCCTGAAATTTGTCCCCATTGAAGTCCAATATTGACTTTTTCACCCAACGTTGACTTTTCCATCCAATTGGAGCGTTTTTATCTTAAAACTCATCCCTGTTGCGATCCAACCTTGACTTTTCCATCCAGCGTTGACTTTTTCACCCAACTGGAGCGTTTTTATCCCAAAATTCATCCCCATTGACCTAAGTCTTGGGGTTTGGTCCAATGGGGGCGTTTTTATCCCGAAATTTTTCCCATTGACACTGAACATTGACTTTTCCACCCAACATTGGCTTTCCCACCCAACTCGGCCTTTTTACCCAAAATTCATCCTTTTTGATTTCCAACCTTGACTTTTCTACCCAACTGGAGCATTTTTACCCCAAAATTCTTCCCCATTGACCAAAGTCTTGGGGTTTGGTCCAACAGGGGCATTTTTATCCCAAAATTTTTCCCCATTGAAGTCCAATATTGAGTTTTCCACCCAATGTTGACTATTCCCTCCAATTGGGGTGTTTTTATCCCAAAATTCATCCCTATTGGCCAAAATGTTGGGGTTTGGTCCAACGGGGGCGTTTTTATCCCGAAATTTGTCCCCGTTGAGGTCCAATATTGGCTTTTCCACCCAATGTTGAATTTTCCGTCCAATTGGAGCGTTTTTATCCGAAAACTCATCCCTGTTGAGTTCCAACCTTGACTTTTCCATCCGACGTTGACTTTTTCACCCAATTGGGGCGTTTTCATCCCAAAATTCACCCCCATTGACCAAAATCTGTTTTGCAGGGATGTAGGGGTGTTTTTATCCAAAATTTGTCCCCATTGAGGTCCAATATTGAGTTTTCCACCCAACGCTGACTTTTCTTCCATCCAATTGGAGCGCTTATCCCAAAATTCATCCCCATTGACCAAAGTCGTGGGGTTTTGATCCAACGGGGGCGTTTTTATCCCAAAATTTGTCCCACTGATGTTGAACCTTGACTTTTCCACCCAACATTGGCTTTTCCACCCAACTGGGCCTTTTTACCCCAAATTCATCCCCATTGAGGTCCAACATTGACTTTTCCATACAATTAGGGAGTTTTTTACCCCAAAATTCTTCCCCATTGACCAAAATCTTGGGGTTTGGTCCAAAGGGAGCGTTTTTATCCCGAAATTTGTCCCATTGATGTTGAATCTTGACTTTTCCACCCAACTGGGTGTTTTTATCCAAAAAAATCCATCCCCCTTGAGGCCCAGCGTTGGCTTTTCCACCCAACTGGGCATTTTTATTCCAAATCCATCCTCGTTGATGTCCGACGTTGACTTTTCTACCCAATTGGGGTGTTTTTATCCTAAAATTTGTCCTCATTGAAGTCCAATATTGGCTTTTCCACCCAAAGTTGACTTTTCCGTCCAATTGGAGCGTTTTTATCCCAAAACTCATCCCTGCTGAGATCCAACCTTGACTTTTCCATCCAGCGTTGACTTTTTCACCCAACTGGAGCGTTTTTATCCCAAAATTCATCCCCATTAACCTAAGTCTTGGGGTTTGGTCCAACAGGGGCATTTTTATCCTGAAATTTTTCCCATTGACATTGAACATTGACTTTTCCACCCAACATTGGCTTTCCCACCCAACTGGGCCTTTTACCCCAAAAGTCATCCTTGTTGAGTTCCAGCCCTGACTTTTCTACCCAATTGGAGCATTTTTACCCCAAAATTCCTCCCCATTGAACAAAGTCTTGGGGTTTGGTCCAACGGAGGCGTGTTTATCCCAAAATTT
>JAVTVJ010004662.1:0-19686 GCA_034509425.1 Eopsaltria australis | reverse complement strand
TTGATCCATACGGAATTTCAGGTGGCGTCCGGGAGCAGATTGCCTTAGGGCTGGGACACAAAAAGTGTCCCTTTTCTCTGAGAAAGAGAACTCTGCCCCCCACTTTCTTGATGTCAGTTTGGAGGAGGGTTTTGGCCCTGCAAGGGCAGCCAGGGTCCTTGTCGGTGGCAGCTTGGGTCTGCGAGGAATCTTGATCCATGCGGAATTTCAGGAGGCAGCAGGGAGCACAGTGCCTTAGGGCCGGGACACAAAAAGTGTCCCTTTTCTCTGAGAAAGAGAACTCTGCCCCCCAGTTTCTTGATGTCAGTTTGGAGGAGGGTTTTGGCCCTGCAAGGGCAGCCAGGGTCCTTCTCGGTGGCAGCTTGGGTCTGCGAGGAATCTTAATCCATGCGGAATTTCAGCATGCGGCTGTCAACTCCCAGATATGTGGCCTTCGATACAAACAATGGCATATTTCCATGTGAAAGAAAACTCAGTCCCCCAGATCCATGATGCCAGTTTTTAGGAGGCATTTAGCCCTACAATTGCAGCCAGAGTTCTAGTTGATGGCAGCTTGCGTCAGCCAGTAATCTTGATCCATACTGAATTTCAGGTGGCGTCCGGGAGCAAAGTGCCTTAGGCCCAAGACACAAAAAGTGTCCCTTTTCTCTGAGAAAGAGAACTCTGCCCCCCACTTTCTTGATGTCAGTTTGGAGGAGGGTTTTGGCCCTGCAAGGGCAGCCAGGGTCCTTGTCGGTGGCAGCTTGGGTCTGCGAGGAATCTTGATCCATGCGGAATTTCAGGAGGCAGCAGGGAGAACAGTGCCTTAGGGCCGGGACACAAAAAGTGTCCCTTTCTCTGAGAAAGAGAACTCTGCCCCCCACTTTCTTGATGTCAGTTTGGAGGAGGGTTTTGGCCCTGCAAGGGCAGCCAGGGTCCTTGTCGGTGGCAGCTTGGGTCTGTGAGGGATCTTGATCCATGCGGAATTTCAGGAGGCATCCGGGAGCATAGTGCCTTAGGGCCGGGACACAAAAAATGTCCCTTTTCTCTGAGAAAGAGAACTCTGCCTGCCGCAGAAAAGCCGCTGAGGGGTTTTTCTGCGGATCCCCGTCCCGGGAGCCTCCTGCCGGTGGTTGCCCCGTCCCCTCCCAGCGGACCACGAATGTCCTAAGCTTTCGCTGGACAGACGTGGGAGACTAGCCGTCTCCTAGGAGAGAGGGAGCGTCGGAGGATCCTAGGATTTTCCTGGGGTGCCGCGGAGAATCAGGGAGGACTCTCGCCTTGGGTAACAGAGTACTTTATTGCTCTCAATCCCGGGGCAGAAGAGCCTCGAGCTAGCTCATGCAAGGGTACATAACGGAACATGAGGGCCAATAGGGAACGACCGAAGGGGTGGAGTTGGGGAAGGGACAGGGGTTTACTTCCAATGGTAAGGAACCGGGGGGGGGATAACCGGCAACAGACAAATCACAATGTACAGAACTGAGAACTCTCTGGAAGAAGGGAAAGGATCAAACTTGGATAGACGAACGGGAAAACCAGTGACAAGCAATGAGGAGGAGTCATAGGAGTGGTCAGCATTCAGACTATACCCCAGACGTCTTTATCCTGGGGGTGGAACTAGGATCTTTCCACCACGAATTCTCACGGGGTTTCTGGGGTTTTAATTCCATGCTTACCACTCCTACATCTCCCCCTTTTCTTTTTTCTAAGAACGTTTTTCTGAGTAAATTTACTACAACATTTTTTAAACATGCAAACAACAGCAAAATGATAACGATAATAACGAGAATCCACAACAAGGATTTTATCAGCCCAACAGCCCACGAAGAAAGTCCAAGGCCATCTAGCATGTGTTGGAGCCAGTCTTTACTCTCAACCTTCAGTTGGCCTATGTGCCCCCGCATTTCCTGGAGCGTTGCGTGAATACTCTTCGCGTTGGATGACAAGTTAAGACAACACATCCCTTCGAAGTCCTCGCACCCGTGCCCGTGTGCGAGGAGGAGAAAGTCAATCGCCGCCCTGTTCTGCAGGGTGGCGTGCCTAGTAGTGTCCTCATCTTCTAGCAGTTGGGTCAATGCCCGGGACGTGAGGTTGGCTTGTCTGCCAAGCCAACACTCTAAATGGCCTAATTCCCCCAAGGCCTTAGCTGCCGCCACCCAGGGCACGAATATGGAGGCAGCCACCCTCGTTGAAAAACTCCAATGTTCAACAGCCGAATTGCAATTTTCGTCCCAAGTTTCGAGTGATCTTTTTTGACGGGTCAAATTATAGAATTTTCTCCATTCCAAAATTTGAGTCTTGTTGGGGGTCATGAGGGTGAGTTGGCCCAACGTGCATGGCCCACCTGAAAGACGGGACGGAATCCCGGCCCAGACTCTATCCCCACAGATTAAAAACACACCGGAGGGGAGAGTCTTCGGGACTGGCGTGGACTTGGACCGGTTGGAGACAGATCTCATAGTATAGTTACACCAATTTTCAAAACTGTAAACGGATCTTTTTAGGGGATGCACATATTTGTATGGAATTTTACCATATCCTCCAAATTTCTTGGCATCTTCTAAACTAGGGAAGTAATCAAAGCCAATACAAAAGTCTGCTTTGGAGGACCCCAACAGCGCCAATTCTTGGGGTTCCTCTGGTGCACGTGGGAGGGTCTTCATCCACGCGTCCCAGGTGTCAACTGGTTCGGGCCTTTTACCTGCGAAGGAGGTGTCATCTCTTCGCAGGGGGATACCTACTAGGCAAGTCGACATGGGATCGTTCGCGGAATGCATGCTCAGACACATGCTATCTTGTTTCAACGCCTTGGCGAGCGTTACCCAAACGTTCTCTCTGGGCTGTTGGACTAGCCAACCTCTGCTTGTCGGTGTTAGGGATGTTATGGCAGCAAACAAAAGGATGACTCGCACAGGCTCGAGGGCTCCAAGGATTCTCACCATCGTTACCGCTTTTCCTGGGGTGAGTAAAACACATGATTGAGGGGTAAGTACAGCACCTAATATTTACTGATGACTTCCTTTCCCTCATCTGACGTCTTTCCCCTCCCATCTCCCCTCTTTACCACTCTAACACTAGGTAGGAGGAGGTCTTAGGGAGAGGGAAAGGTAAGAAGGGGTCTCAGGGAAGGGGTAGGAATGGGAGAGGGAGGTATTTAAGGGCATTAAAGTCTTTTTAAATGCTCTTTCTTCTTGCGAGAATAGCAGGTTGGTTTAGGTCCATCATCTTTGGATCTTTTCGTTGTGGATGTTGTATTTTCTTCTTTCGACGCTTCCACGCCGTCGAGTCGTCTTGTCCGGGTGTCGTGGAGGGGTCATGGCACTCCTTTCTGAAAGGCTTAATATTTTTTGCCGGGAGCCAGCGCGGTCCGCCTGGGGTGGAGACACAACCGTATCCCCTTCCCCAGACGATTAGCGGCGCTGGCCCCATAATTTGCTGACTTTCAGGATCCTTGTACAACACTGGTGGACGTTCTGCCAATTTACTTCGGGCCGAATTCGTAAAATGTCTAAATACGGGGGGAGTCGGCTCACTTTCGGAGCAATTTAGGAAATTTAGAGTTATTAGCGCCTTGCAGAGGCGCTCAATGGGCGACTTTCCCTCTGCCTCTCCCCACTGTTGTACAAGGAGCCTTTTCAAATCTCGATGTTTCCTCTCTACTAGGGCTTGCCCAGTAGGAGAGTGAGGAATGCCAGTAGTATGTTTGACACCCCAGCCCTGCATAAATCCTCTGATGGCTGCGGAGGCATATGCAGGACCATTATCTGTTTTTATTTCTTTTGGAACACCCAGCACTGAGAATGCCATCGTAAGATGTTTTTTGACATCTCGTGCCTTTTCTCCCGTATGGGCAGACGCAAATACAGCCCCTGAAAATGTGTCTACTGACACGTGGATGTATTTGAGCCTGCCGAAGGGAGAAAAGTGGGTCACGTCCACTTGCCATAATTCATTGGAGTTGAACCCTCTTGGGTTGACTCCTTGATCGAATGTAGGTACTTGAAATGATTGGCAGTTTGGGCATGTGGCCACTATGGCGCGAGCTTGCTCTAAGGAGAGGCCGAACATTCTCCTGAGCGCGGGCGCATTCTGGTGATAACACTGGTGGCTCAAGCGTGCCTGTGCAAAGATGTCTGGGGTATTGCAATGTAGGACAGGCATCGCTAGGGCGTCTGCTCTCGCATTTCCCTCGGAGATGAAACCAGATAAGTTGGAATATGACCTTACATGCATGACGTAATATTGGTGCTTGCGGTGGGATAGGAGCTTGATTAATCTCGCAAGCAAGCCAAATAATTTCTGGTTTGGAACCTCTTTTAGTAACGAATGCTCAGCCCTAGATACTACACCGGCCACATAAGCCGAATCAGTGACCAGATTGATAGGTTGCTCCTGGAACCTTTCGAACACCCTGACTACCGCGGCAAGTTCAGCGATTTGTGGGGAGCCCTCCACAATGTGAACTTCCTCGTCCCACTCGAGGGAAACTGGATCCCTCCAAGTCAAAACTGACTTGTGAGACGACCCAGAGCCGTTGGTAAAAACTGTCACGGCGTCGGAAATTGGGGTTTTACTTTGAATGAATTTCGGGGCCAATTGAAATTCTGTATTGAACAGCTCATGTTTTAGTTTTTTGTTTTCAATTTGGCCTGTGTAACTGTCAAGGGCTAATTGGAGGCTTTCGCTTTCTTGAAAAACGTTTTCAAATTGGTCTAATTTCCAGGGTAACGTCATGTACGCAAAGTCACACCCTGCGAGGGTGCGGAGCCGACGCCGAGCTCGCGTAATGAGCTCTGCCACCAAGTCTTGTGGCCTCGAGATGGTTTTGGACGGAGTGTGGGGTAGGAATACCCACTCTATGATCAAGAGTGGATCCTTGACCCCTTCGTCCCATTGAAACACCAACCCATAATACCAAGGTGTCTTTCCCAGAATGATGTATCTGAAGGGGAGGTCAGGGTTGGTTCTATGTGCCCTACGTGTCCTTATAGTAAACAGTACCTTGTCGATAACTTGTCGAGCCTCGGGTGTCATTTCTATCTGAGCGTCCAGCGCTTGACCACCTCGGAGCAACTGGAACAACGGTGCCAGTTCTGCTGTCTGGAGTCCGAGCAGGGGTCTGATCCAATTGATGGACCCGCAGAGCTGGTGGAGTTGTCTGAGGGTCTTCGGATCTTCCTCTATCTGGAGAAGCTGGGGAACGATGGTCTGCTCGGAGATTTTGACACCCAGATATTTCCATGGCTCTCGTCGTTGAATTTTTTCGGTCTGAATCTCCATCCCTGCTGCCTTGATGGCTTCGATGACGGCAGTTAGCGTGCGGTCCATTAGGTCTTGTTCTGGCGCGCACACTAACACATCGTCCATGTAATGGACTATCCGTGCTTTGGGGTACGCCTTCCTAATGGGAGAAAGCACCTCGGAGACGTACCATTGGCATATTACCGGGGAATTTCTCATTCCCTGGGGCAATACTAGCCAATGGTATCTCTTCATCGGCGCTTCTCTGTTTTTCCTTGGAACAGAGAAGGCGAACCTGGGCGCGTCAGCTGGATTCAAGGGAATGCTAAAAAAGCAGTCCTTTATGTCAATAATGGCGACTGGCCATCCCTTTGGTAACATTGACGGTGACGGGAGGCCAGGCTGTAATGGGCCCATCTCCTCCATGACCTTGTCAACAGCGCGGAGGTCATGGAGGAGTCGCCATTTGTCCTTCCCCGACTTTTTGATGACAAACACCGGGGTGTTCCAGGAGCTTGAGGAGGGCGCTAGATGACCTTTTTTTAGCTGTTCTTCAACTAGTTGTTCCAAAACACGCAGTTTGTCATCTCTTAGGGGCCACTGCTCCACCCTGACTGGTTGATCAGTCAGCCATTTAATGGCGGGGGTGGTGCGTGCAGCAGTGACCCCCCCTAGAAATCCCCCTTCGGTGGTATTCGGGGAATTTCTAGGGTCGCCCCCCATTGGGACATTACGTCCCTGCCTATCAAATTGAACCCTAGGGGAAGGACAAAGGGTTTAACTGAGGCCGTATGTCCATCGGGGCTTTGGATTATGATGTTGGAGGTGCTCTTTTTTGGGGCAACCGGGCCTCCTACGCCGTAAAGGCCTTGGGAGGCTTCCTTGGTTCCCCACTCTCTGGGCCATTCAGCTTGTGAAATGATAGTAACATCAGCACCTGTGTCTAAGAGTCCATAACTGTGAAAGGAAGATCTCCCATTGTCTATTTTACAGTCTATGATAGGTTTGTCTTTTCCGACGACCTCGGTCCACCAAATACATGGGGTACGTCGATCTCTTGGCAGGCAGTCAGGTAAAACGATGGCTTGCCCGATCCATGTATTTTTGGGAAGAAACCAGGGAGTTGTATTTGGGCATATAGCTAAAGACAGGTTCTTCCCTGGGCGGTAGTCTCTAATTTCAGGAATAACATAGATTCCCGGAGGTCCCCGAGAAGAGTCTCCGGTTAATAATACAGTCATTGAGTGTGGGGGTGGGTGTTTCAGAGTCACTGCAACGTGCTGGAATTCCCCCGATACTAAATGCAAGGTAAAAGCAGTGACGATGTCATATCGGTAACATACCTCTCGCTCCGGCGCTCCATCGGGTGTTTCTAAAGTTCGCGATGGGGATGGCACGGAGCTCCCGCTGGTTGCAGCCTTTAATTTGTTGGCTGGGGAGCGTGACGCTGCTCCACGCTCCCATCCCCGTTTCCCGGAGTGGGGAACATACCGGTTGACGTTTGGGTCCACCAGGGAAACGCCAGCGGGGACATCATCCATGGCGGCATCACGACATTTTGAGATGTCGGTGGCTGCTGGAACGACACTGTGCTCGGGGGTGCAGTGACATTAGTATTATTGTTGTTAGACATTGGTTTCGGCGCTGATGGTTTTGGCTTTTTACAGTTTTTAGCAAAGTGTCCAGGGAGCCCACAATTAAAGCATTTCGGTTTGGGACGAGTGTCCGTTTCAGTGGTAAACACGGTGGGTTTGACCCTTGGATGGGAATCTCTAGTTTCTTTGGCTGGTTTTTCCCGGATCTCAGAGCACCTCTCGGTAATTAAGTCAATGGAAGGGGGTGGTTCGGCGGGTAGGGTATCTATGATACGGCGGCAGTCCTCATTAGCGTTCTGCCTTACCATTTCTAGAAGCATTTCCCGTAGCAGATCGGGATTAGTAATTGTCCGAGCCATCGCTTCGCGAAGGCGGTCTACAAAGATTACAAAGCTTTCATTGGGTCCCTGCTTGATATCAGCATAGCTTTTAATTGGTGCCAGGTCTACGGGAATACTAAACAAAATCCTCTTTGCCACATTCTGGATTTCATGCAACACCTCCTCTGGCACATTTGCAGCTTGATCTTGGGGCTTAGAAAAGTTCCCATCACCCGCTAGGTGATCCATAGTAAGTGCTGCTTTATTAGGGTCTCTTTTGTATATCTCAAGCAGCTTGTGGAGTTCTCTCCTCCACTTCTTCTCCCACACCCAATATTGGGGTTCTAATAGTAAACTTGTCATTAAACTCTTAATGTCTTTTGATACCAGGGTGGATGACTCGAAGGTTGCATTAACTAGACTTTTAAAATATGATGAATTTCGCCCAAAATCCTTTCCTGCCTTACAAATATCTTTAATGATCCACTGCGACAGTGGTTCCCACCGTGGGTTTAACCCTTGCCGGTTGTATGTAACTGGAGCAGCGAATGGAATGGCTGCAGCTGCGAAGGCTTGGCAAGCCTCCGTCGTCCCCCCTCCCGGCTCAGACCCGTGGGGACTGGAAGCCTGGGCGTGGGAAAGTGGAAGGGGGGCGGGGTTCCCAGGGGACGAGACAGGAAGGTAGGCGGGGTGCGCGACGGCAGGGGTGGAGGGTGTTGGGGGGTGGAGCAGGGAAGGCGGGAGGGGACCCGTCGGATTGACATCTCCGGCCGCAGAGGGTGGGACCGACGCGTGGCCAATCGACGCCAAGGGGGTAGGGCTAGGGGAGGGGGTTAGGGGTTTCCCGCCGCGATCTCCCGCCGCAGAGGGTGGGATCGACGCGTGACCAATCGACGCCAAGGGGGTAGGGCTAGGGGAGGGGGTTAGGCGTTCCTCGCCGCGATCTCCCGCGCGCGCGCACTTCGAACAGCAAGTGCCGCAATGCGGCATTTCTCTAACGGTCACCCCGCCATCCTGTGGCGCAGTTCGTGTTTCTTTGTCGCCATCTTTATGTGGCGCCGTTAGAAAATCTAAGCAACTACGGTAACCGGGGGGACTGGGCGCAACAGGCGCGACTGGGGGAGAGGGGTTAGGAATGAGGGTAAGGGTAGGGTCTGTCTCGGGTTGGCCCGTCCCGGGACAGAAGGGGTCGGTGGTCTTCCCGCGCGGGTCGGGGTCTTTAGCACCCCGGATTTCTCCCCCGCGCCCACGGCAATCGGGGGGTACCTGCGTGGGTTGACTACTCGGGGTAGCGGGGTCGGGATCGAGGGAGATAAGGGGTTCATATGGGGCAGGGGTTTCAACATCGGCAACTCTCAAACTCTCCCCATTACTCGCCCAGACACGATAAATTAAAACTTGTAAAGGAAAAAACTGTCTAACTAAATCATCTCCTCGTTCGAAAAACTCTGTTAACTTTTGTCCCACATCATCCCAAAACTGAACTCTTAGAACAACAGAAGGCTGTGAAAAGGGCACATACTTAATGATCCACTTTACAAATTTTCTTAACAGAATCTTATCAAAATTTTCCCCGCTATCTTGTAGTCTAAGTTTAACAGTATAATATAAACTAGAAATCTCCCCGTTCTTTCTTGACAGTTGGTTGCCCATTTCTGCCAAGAAATTTCTGTGCTCACCTCCGTAAAATAAAAGGGAATAAACACCGAGCTTACCGCTCTCTTAACGCACCGGCGCTCCGACGCCTTCCACGCAGCTGCGATTTCTCAGGCTACCAAGCCTCTCACTTCGGGCCACCGAGCCCCTAAAATCCACAAAAACGAACTGAAATCCGGAGGTGAGGTCTCCGCCGAGAACAGCTCTCCCACTGAACTGCTGGGAGATCACTGTTCTCCCTGCAAATCCCCCCTCTAAAACAGAGGAGAAATGCAGGGGTTGGCTCTCAACGCGCGTCGTCGTCGGTGGTAGACGAGCAGTCCTGACTGGTTCGGAGAAACCAGAACGTTGGGCGCCAAACTGCCGCAGAAAAGCCGCTGAGGGGTTTTTCTGCGGATCCCCGTCCCGGGAGCCTCCTGCCGGTGGTTGCCCCGTCCCCTCCCAGCGGACCACGAATGTCCTAAGCTTTCGCTGGACAGACGTGGGAGACTAGCCGTCTCCTAGGAGAGAGGGAGCGTCGGAGGATCCTAGGATTTTCCTGGGGTGCCGCGGAGAATCAGGGAGGACTCTCGCCTTGGGTAACAGAGTACTTTATTGCTCTCAATCCCGGGGCAGAAGAGCCTCGAGCTAGCTCATGCAAGGGTACATAACGGAACATGAGGGCCAATAGGGAACGACCGAAGGGGTGGAGTTGGGGAAGGGACAGGGGTTTACTTCCAATGGTAAGGAACCGGGGGGGGGATAACCGGCAACAGACAAATCACAATGTACAGAACTGAGAACTCTCTGGAAGAAGGGAAAGGATCAAACTTGGATAGACGAACGGGAAAACCAGTGACAAGCAATGAGGAGGAGTCATAGGAGTGGTCAGCATTCAGACTATACCCCAGACGTCTTTATCCTGGGGGTGGAACTAGGATCTTTCCACCACGAATTCTCACGGGGTTTCTGGGGTTTTAATTCCATGCTTACCACTCCTACATCTGCCCCCCACTTTCTTGATGTCAGTTTGGTGGAGGGTTTTGGCCCTGCAAGGGCAGCCAGGGTCCTTGTCGGTGGCAGCTTGGGTCTGTGAGGGATCTTGATCCATGCGGAATTTGAAGAGGCGGCTGTCGACTCCCAGACATGGGGCCATCGATACAAACAATGGCGCTTTTCCATGTGAAAGAAAACTCAGTCCCCCAGATCCATGATGCCAGTTTTTAGGAGGCATTTAGCCCTACAATTGCAGCCAGAGTTCTAGTTGATGGCAGCTTGGGTCTGGGAAGGATCTTGATCTGTGCGGTTCAGGTGGCGTCCGGGAGCACAGTGCCTTAGGGCCGGGACACAAAAAGTGTCCCTTTTCTCTGAGAAAGAGAACTCTGCCCCCCACTTTCTTGATGTCAGTTTGGAGGAGGGTTTTGGCCCTGCAAGGGCAGCCAGGGTCCTTGTCGGTGGCAGCTTGGGTCTGCGAGGAATCTTAATCCATGCGGAATTTCAGCAGGCAGCAGGGACCAGTGCCTTAGGGCCGGGACACAAAAAGTGTCCCTTTTCTCTGAGAAAGAGAACTCTGCCCCCCAGTTTCTTGATGTCAGTTTGGAGGAGGGTTTTGACCCTGCAAGGACAGCCAGGGTCCTTGTCGGTGGCAGCTTGGGTCTGCGAGGAATCTTGATCCATGCGGAATTTCAGCAGGCAGCAGGGAGAACAGTGCCTTAATGCCGGGACACAAAATGTGTCCCTTTTCTCTGGGAAAGAGAACTCTGCCCCCCAGTTTCTTGATGTCAGTTTGGAGGAGGGTTTTGGCCCTGCAAGGGCAGCCAGGGTCCTTGTCGGTGGCAGCTTGGGTCTGTGAGGGATCTTGCTCCATGCGGAATTTGAAGAGGCGGCTGTCGACTACCAGACATGGGGCCTTCGATACAAACAATGGCGCTTTTCCATGTGAAAGAAAACTCAGTCCTCCAGATCCATTATGTCAGTTTTTAGGAGGCATTTAGCCCTACAATTGCAGCCAGAGTTCTAGTTGATGGCAGCTTGGGTCTGGGAAGGATCTTGATCCGTGCGGCATTTCAGGTGGCGTCCGGGAGCTCAGTGCCTTCGGGCCGGGACACAAAAGGTGTCCCTTTTCTCTGAGAAAAAGAACTCTGACCCCCCACTTTCTTGATGTCAGATTTCGAGGAGGATTTTGGCCCTGCAAGGGCAGCCAGGGTCCTTGTCAGTGGCAGCTTGGTGTCTCCGAGGAATCTTTAATCCATGCGGAATTTTCAGCATGGGGCTGTCAACTCCCAGACAGGGGGCCTTCGATACAAATGATGGCACATTTCCAATGTGAAAGGAAATCAGTCCCCCAGATCCATTGATGCCAGTTTTTAGGAGGCCATTTAGCCCTACAATTGCATGCCAGAGTTCTAGTTGATGGCAGCTTGGGTCTGGAAAGGATCTTGATCCGTGCGGCATTTCAGGTGCCGTCCGGGAGCACAGTGCCTTAGGGCTGGGACACAAAAAGTGTCCCTTTTCTCTGAGAAAGAGAACTCTTCCCCCACTTTCTTGATGTCAGTTTGAGGAAGGTTTTGGCCTTGCAAGGGCAGCCAGGGTCCTTCTCGGTGGCAGCTTGGGTATGTGAGGAATCTTGTTCCATGCGGAATTTCAGGAGGCAACCGGGAGCACAGTGCCTTAGGGCCGCGACACAAAAAGTGTCCCTTTTCTCTGAGAAAGAGAACTCTGCCCCCCACTTTCTTGATATCAGTTTGGAGGAGGGTTTTGGCCCTGCAAGGGCAGCCAGGGTCCTTGTCAGTGGCAGCTTGGGTCTGCGAGAAATCTTAATCCATGCGGAATATCAGCAGGCAGCAGGAAGAACAGTGCCTTAGGGCCGGGACACAAAAAATAAGCCTTTTCTCTGAGAAAGAAGAACTCTGCCCCCCCACTTCTTGATGTCAGTTTGGAGAGGTTTGGCCCGGCTAAGGCAGCAGGGTCCTTGTCGGTGGCAGCTTTGGGGTCTGCGAGGAATCTTAATTCATGCGGAATTTCAGCATGCTGCTGTCAACTCCCAGATATGTGGCCTTCGATACAAAGAATGGCGCTTTTCCATGTGAAAGAAAACTCAGTCCCCCAGATCCATGATGCCAGTTTTTACGAGGCATTTAGCCCTACAATTGCAGCCAGAGTTCTAGTTTAGGCAGCTTGGGTCTGGGAAGGATCTTGATCCGTGCGGCATTACAGGTGGCGCCTGGGAGCAGAGTGCCTTCGGGCCGGGACACAAAAAGTGTCCCTTTTCTCTGAGAAAGAGAACTCTGCCCCCCACTTTCTTGATGTCAGTTTGGAGGAAGGTTTTGGCCCTGCCAGGGCAGCCAGGGTCCTTGTCGGTGGCAGCTTGGGTCTGCGAGGAATCTTGATCCATGCGGAATTTCAGCAGGCAGCAGGGCAACCAGTGCCTTAGGGCCGGGACACAAAAAGTGTCCCTTTTCTCTGAGAAAGAGAACTCTGCCCCCCACTTTCTTGATGTCAGTTTGGAGGAAGGTTTTTCCCCTGCAAGGGCAGCCAGGGTCCCTGTCAGTGGCAGCTTGGGTCTGCGAGGAATCTTGATCCATGCGGAATTTCAGCAGGCAGCAGGGAGAACAGTGCCTTAAAGCCGGGACACAAAAATTGTCCCTTTTCTCTGGGAAAGACAACTCTGCCCCCCACTTTCTTGAGGTCAGTTTGGAGGAGGGTTTTGGCCCTGCCAAGGCAGCAAGGCGTCCTTGTCGGTGCGCAGCTTTGTGGTCTGTGAGGCGACTTGCTCCATGCCGAATTTAAGAGGCGGCGCTGTCGACTCCCAGACAGGGGCCTCGATACAAACAATGGCGCTTTTCCATGTGAAAGAAACTTCAGTCCTCCAGATCCATTAGATTGCCAGTTTTTAGGAGGCATTTAGCAAACCTACAATTGCAGTCAGGTTCTAGTTGATGGCAGCTTGCGTCAGCGAATAATCTTGATCCATACGGAAATTCAGGTGGCGTACGGGAGCAGAGTGCCTTAGGGCCGGGACACAAAAAGTGTCCCTTTTCTCTGAGAAAGAGAACTCTGCCCCCCAGTTTCTTGATGTCAGTTTGGAGCAGTGTTTTGGCCCTGCAAGGGCAGCCAGGGTCCTTGTCGGTGGCAGCTTGGGTCTGTGAGGGATCTTGATCCATGCGGAATTTAAGAGACGGCAGTTGATTCCCAGACATGGGGACTACGATAAAAATGATGGCACTTATCCACGTGAAAGAAACTCAGTCTCCCAAATCCATGATGCCAGTTTTTAAGGAGGCATTTAGCCCTTGCATTGCAGCCAAGTTCTAGTTGATGGCAGTTGCGTCAGCCAGTAATCTGATCCATACGGAAAATTCAGGTGGACGTCCGGAGCAGAATGCCCTTAGGCCGGGACACAAAAAGTGGACCCTTAGCTCCGGAGAAAGAGAACTCTGCCCTCCCCACTTTCTTGATGTCAGTTTGGAGAGTGTTTTGGCCCTGCCAAAGGGCAGCCAGTCCTTGTCGTGCAGCTTGGGTCGCAGAGGAATCTTTGAGCCCATGCGGAATTTTCAGCAGGCATGCAGGGAGACAGGTGCCTAGCGGGACACAAAAAGTGTCCCTTTTCTCTTGAGAAAGAGAACTCTGCCCCCCAGTTTCGTGATGTCAGTTTGGAGGAGGGTTTTGGCCCTGCAAGGGCAGCAAGGGTCCTTGTCGGTGGCAGCTTGGGTCTGCGAGGAATCTTGATCCACGCGGAATTTCAGGAGGCATCCGGGAGCATAGTGCCGGGACACAAAAAATGTTCCCTTTCTCTGAGAAAGAGAACTCTGCTCCCCACTTTCTTGATGTCAGTTTTGAGGAGGATTTGGCCCTGCAAGGGCAGCCAGGGTCCTTGTCAGTGGTAGCTTAGGTCTGCGAATAATCTTAATCCATGCGGAATTTCAGCATGCGGCTGTCAACTCCCAGACATGGGGCCTTCGATACAAATGATGGCACTTATCCACGTGAAAGAAAGCTCAGTCTCCCAAAACCATGATGCCAGTTTTAAGAAGGCATTTAGCCCTACAATTGCAGGCAGAGTTCTAGTTGATGGCAGCTTGGGTCTGGGAAGGATCTTGATCCATACGGAATTTCAGGACGCGTTCAGGAGAACCGTGCCTTAGGGCTGGGACACAAATTGTGTCCCTTTTCTCTGAGAAAGAGAACTCTGCCCCCCACTTTCTTGATGTCAGTTTGGAGGAGGGTTTTGGCCCTGCAAGGGCAGCCAGGGTCCTTGTCGGTGGCAGCTTGGGTCTGTGAGGGATCTTGCTCCATGCGGAATTTGAAGAGGCCGCAGTTGATTCCCAGACATGGGGCCTACGATACAAATGATGGCACTTATCCACGTGAAAGAAAACTCAGTCTCCCAAATCCATGATGCCAGTTTTAAGGAGGAATTTCGCCCTAGAATTGCAGCCAGAGTTCTTGTTGATGGCAGCTTGCATCAGCCAGTAATCTTGATCCATACAGAATTTCAGGTGGCGTCCGGGAGAAAAGTGCCTTAGGGCTGGGACACAAAAAGTGTCCCTTTTCTCGGAGAAAGGGAACTCTGCTCCCCACTTTCTTGATGTCAGTTTGGAGGAGGGTTTTGGCCCTGCAAGGCCAGCCAGGGTCCTTCACGGTGGCAGCTTGGGTGTGCGAGGAATCTTGATCTATGTCGAATTTCAGCATGCGGCTGTCTACGCCAAGGTATGTGGCCTTCGATACATGGCGCTTTTCCATGTGAAAGAAAACTCAGTCCCCCAGATCCATGATGCCAGTTTTTAGGAGGCATTTAGGCCTACAATTGCAGCCAGAGTTCTAGTTGATGGCAGCTTGGGTCTGGGAAGGATCTTGATCCATGCGGCATTTCAGGTAGCGTCCGGGAGCAGAGTGCCTTAGGGCCGGGACACAAAAAGTGTCCCTTTTTCTCTGAGAAAGAGAACTCTGCCCCCCACTTTCTTGATGTCAGTTTGGAGGAGGGTTTTGGCCCTGCAAGGGCAGCCAAGGTCCTTCGCGGTGGTAGCTTGGGTCTGTGAGAGATCATGCTCCATGCGGAATTTGAAGAGACGGCAGTTGATTCCTAGATATGGGGCCTACGATACAAATGATGGCACTTATCCAGGTGAAAGAAAACTCAGTCTGCCAAATCCATGATGCCAGTTTTAAGGAGGCATTTAGCCCTGCAGTTGCAACCAGAATTCTGTTGGATGGCAGCTTGGGTCTGGGACGGATCTTGATCCGTGCGGCATCTCAGGGCGTCCGGGAGAAAAGTGCCTTAGGGCTGGGACACAAAAAGTGTCCCTTTTCTCGGAGAAAGGGAACTCTGCTCCCCACTTTCTTGATGTCAGTTTGGAGGAGGGTTTTGGCCCTGCAAGGGCAGCCAAGGTCCTTCGCGGTGGTAGCTTGGGTCTGCGGGAGGAATCTTAATCCATGCGGAATTTCAGCAGGCAGCAGGGAGAATAGTGTTTTAGGGCCGACACCCTCAAAGTGTCCCTATCTCTGAGAGAACTCTGCCCCCACTTTCTTGATGTCTGTTTGAGTGAGGGTTTTGCCCCGTAAGGTGCCATAGGGTCCTTGGTTTTCAAAGTGGCAGCTTGGGTCTGCGAGGAATCTTAATCCATGCGGAATTTCAGCATGCGGCTGTCAACTCCCAGATATGTGGCTTCGATACAAAGAATGGCGCTTTTCCATGTTAAAGAAAACTCATTCCCCCAGATGCATGATGCCAGTTTTTAGGAGGCATTTAGCCCTACAATTGCAGCCAGAGTTCTAGTTGACGGCAGCTTGGGTCTGGAAAGGATCTTGATCCGTGCGGCACTTCAGGTGGAGTCCGGGATCACAGTGCCTTAGGGCCAGGACACAAAAAGTGACCCTTTTCTCTGAGAAAGAGAACTCTGCCCCCCACTTTCTTGATGTCAGTTTGGAGGAGGGTTTTGGCCCTGCAAGGGCAGCCATTGTCCTTGTCGGTTTTAGCTTGTGTCTGTGAGGTATCTTGATCCATGCGGAATTGAAGAGGCAGCTGTCGACTCCCAGACATGGGGCCTACGATACAAATGATGGCACTTATCCACGTGAAAGAAAACTCAGTCTCCCAAATCCATGATGCCAGTTGTAAGGAGACATTTAGCCCTACAATTGCAGCCAGAGTTCTAGTTGATGGCAGCTTGCGTCAGCCAGTAATCTTGATCCATACTGAATTTCAGGTGGTGTCCGGGAGCAGAGTGCCTTAGGGCTGGGACACAAAAAGTGTCCCTTTTCTCGGAGAAAGGGAACTCGTCTCCCCACTTTCTTGATGTCAGTTTGGAGGAGGGTTTTGGCCCTGCAAGGGCAGCCAGGGTCCTTCTCGGCGGCAGCTGGGGTCTGCGAGGAATCTTGATCCATGCGGAATTTCAGGAGGCAGCAGGGAGCACAGTGCCTTACGGCCGGGACACAAAAAATGTCCCTTTTCTCTGAGAAAGACAACTCTGCCCCCCACTTTCTTGATGTCAGTTTGGAGGAGGGTTTTGGCCCTGCAAGGGCAGCCAGGGTCCTTGTTGGTGGCAGCTTGGGTCTGCGAGGAATCTTAATCCATGCGGAATTTCAGCATGCGGCTGTCAACGCCCAGATATGTGGCCTTCGATGCAAACAATGGCGCATTTCCATGTGAAAGAAAACTCAGTCCCCCAGATGCATGATGCCAGTTTTTAGGAGGCATTTAGCCCTACAAGTGCAGCCAGAGTTCTAGTTGATGGCAGCTTGGGTCTGGGAAGGATCTTGATCCATGTGGCATTTCAGGAGGCATCCGGGAGCAGAGTGCCTTAGGGCCGGGACAAAAAAAGTGTCCCTTTTCTCTGAGAAAGAGAACTCTGCCCCCCAGTTTCTTGATGTCAGTTTGGAGGAGGGTTTTGGCCCTGCAAGGGCAGCCAGGGCCCTTGTCGGTGGTAGCTTGGGTCTGCGAGGAATCTTGATCCATGCGGAATTTCAGCAAGCAGCAGGGAGCACAGTGCCTTGGGGCCGGGATACAAAAAGTGTCCCTTTTCTCTGAGAAAGAGAACTCTGTCCCCCACTTTCTTGATGTCAGTTTGGAGGAGGGTTTTGGCCCTGCAAGGGCAGCCAGGGCTCTTTATTTTGGTACTTTAGGTCTGCGAGGAATCTTGATCCATACCGAATTTTCAGGAGGCAGCAGGGAGCAGAGTGCCTTAGGCCGGGACACAAAAAGTGTCCCTTTTCTCTGAGAAAGAGAACTCTGCCCACCACTTTCATGATGTCAGTTTGGAGGAGGGTTTTGGCCCTGCAAGGGCAGCCAGGGTCCTTGTCGGTGGCAGCTTGGGTCTGTGAGGGATCTTGATCCATGCGGAATTTGAAGAGGCGGCTGTCGACTCCCAGACATGGGGCCATCGATACAAACAATGGCGCTTTTCCATGTGAAAGAAAACTCAGTCCCCCAGATCCATGATGCCAGTTTTTAGGAGGCATTTAGCCCTACAATTGCAGCCAGAGTTCTAGTTGATGGCAGCTTGCGTCTGGAAGGATCTTGGTCCGGGCGGCATTTCAGGCTGCGTCCGGGAGCACAGTACCTTAGGGCCGGGACACAAAAAGTGTCGTTTCCTCGGAGAAAGAGAACTCTGCCCCCCAGTTTCTTGATGTCAGTTTGGAGGAGGGTTTTGGCCCTGCAAGGGCAGCCAGTGTCCTTGTCGGTGGCAGCTGGGTTATGCGAGGAATCTTGATCCATGCGGAATTTCAGCAGGCAGCAGGGCAACCAGTGCCTTAGGGCCGGGACACAAAAAGTGTCCCTTTTCTCTGAGAAAGAGAACTCTGCCCCCCAGTTTCTTATGTCAGTTTGGAGGAGGGTTTTGACCCTGCAAGGACAGCCAGGGTCCTTGTCGGTGGCAGCTTGGGTCTGCGAGGAATCTTGATCCATGCGGAATTTCAGCAGGCAGCAGGGAGAACAGTGCCTTAATGCCGGGACACAAAATGTATCCCTTTTCTCTGGGAAAGAGAACTCTGCCCCCCACTTTCTTGATGTCAGTTTGGAGGAGGGTTTTGGCCCTGTAAGGGCAGCCAGGGTCCTTGTCGGTGGCAGCTTGGGTCTGTGAGGGATCTTGCTCCATGCGGAATTTGAAGAGGCGGCTATCGACTACCAGACATGGGGCCTTCGATACAAACAATGGCGCTTTTCCATTTGAAAGAAAACTCAGTCCTCCAGATCCATTATGTCAGTTTTTAGGAGGCATTTAGCCCTACAATTGCAGCCAGAGTTCTAGTTGATGGCAGCTTAGGTCTGGGAAGGATCTTGATCTGTGCGGTGTCAGGTGGCGTCCGGGAGCACAGTGCCTTAGGGCCGGGACACAAAAAGTCTCCCTTTTCTCTGAGAAAGAGAACTCTGCCCCCCACTTTCTTGATGTCAGTTTCGAGGAGGATTTTGGCCCTGCAAGGGCAGCCAGGGTCCTTGTCAGTGGCAGCTTGGGTCTGCGAGGAATCTTAATCCATGCGGAATTTCAGCATGCGGCTGTCAACTCCCAGATAAGTGGCCTTCGGTACAAACAATGGCGCTTTTCCATGTGAAAGAAAACTCATCCCCCCCAGATCCATGATGCCAGTTTTTAGGAGGCATTTAGCCCTACAATTGCAGCCAGAGTTCTAGTTGATGGCAGCTTGGGTCTGGGAAGGATCTTGATCCGTGCGGCATTTCAGGTGGCGTCCGGGAGCAAAGTGCCTTAGGGCCAGGACACAAAAAGTGTCCCTTTTCTCGGAGAAATGGAACTCTTCCCCCCACTTTCTTGATGTCAGTTTGGAGGAGGGTTTTGGCCCTACAAGGGCAGCCAGGGTCCTTGTCGGTGGCAGCTGGGGTCTGCGAGGAATCTTGATCCATGCGGAATTTCAGGAGGCATCCGGGAGCGCAGTGCCTTAGGGCCGGGACACAAAAAGTGTCCCTTTTCTCTGAGAAAGAGAACTCTGCCCCCCACTTTCTTGATATCAGTTTGGAGGAGGGTTTTGGCCCTGCAAAAGCAGACAGGGTCCTTGTTGGTGGCAGCTTGGGTCTGTGAGGGATCTTGATCCATGCGGAATTTCAGGAGGCAGCAGGGAGCACAGTGCCTTCTGGCCGGGACACAAAAAATGCCCTTTTCTCTGAGAAAGAGAACTCTGCCCCCCACTTTCTTGATGTCAGTTTGGAGGAGGGTTTTTGGCCCTGCAGGGGCATCCAGGGTCCTTGTTGACAGCAGCTTGGGTCTGTGATGGATCTTGCTCCATGCGGACTTTGAAGAGGCGGTTGTCGACTCCCAGACATGGGGCCTACGATACAAATGATGGCACTTATCCACGTGAAAGAAAACTCAGTCTCCCAAATCCATGATGCCAGTTTTTAGGAGGCATTTAGCCCTACAATTGCAACCAGAGTCCTGGTTGATGGCAGCTTGGGTCTGGGAAGAATCTTGATCTGTGCGGTGTCAGGTGGCGTCCGGGAGCAGAGTGCCTTCGGGCCGGGACACAAAATGTGTCCCTTTTCTCTGAGAAAGAGAACTCTGCCCCCCACTTTCTTATGTCAGTTTGGTGGAGGGTTTTGGCCCTGCAAGGGCAGCCAGGGTCCTTGTCGGTGGCAGCTTGGGTCTGAGAGGAATCTTGATCCATGCGGAATTTCAGCAGGCAGCAGGGAGAACAGTGCCTTAAAGCCGGGACACCAAAAGTGTCCCTTTTCTCTGGGAAAGACAACTCTGCCCCCCACTTTCTTGATGTCAGTTTGGAGGAGGGTTTTGGCCCTGCAAGGGCAGCCAGGGTCCTTGTCGGTGCAGCTTGGGTCTGTGATGGATCTTGCTCCATGCGGAATTTGAAGAGGCGGCTGTCGACTCCCAGATATGGGGCCTACGATACAAATGATGGCACTTATCCACGTGAAAGAAAACTCAGTCCTCCAGATCCATGATGCCAGTTTT
>JAVTVJ010004660.1:0-11720 GCA_034509425.1 Eopsaltria australis | reverse complement strand
GTCCTTGTCGGCGGCAGCTTGGGCCAGCAAGGAATCTTAATCCTTGCGGAATTTCAGCAGGCGGCTCTAAACTCCCAGACATGGGGCCTTCGATACAAACAATGGCGCTTTTCTATGTGAAAGAAAACTCAGTCCCCCAGATCCATGATGCCAGTTTTAAGGAGGCATTTAGCCCTACAATTGCAGCCAGTGTTCTAGTTGATGGCAGCCTGTGCCTGGAAAGGATCTTGATCAGTGCGGTATTTCAAGTGGCATCTGGGAGCAGAGTGCCCAAACACTGGGACACAAAAAGTGTCCCTTTTCTCTCAGAAAGAGAACTCTGCCCCCCAGTTTCTTGATGTCAGTTTGGAGGAGGGTTTTGGCCCTGCAAAGGCAGCCAGGGTCCTTGTCGGTGGCAGCTTGGGTGTGCGAGGAATCTTAATCCATACGCATTTTCAGGAGGCAGCAGGGAGCACAGTGCCTTAGGGCCGGGACACAAAAGATGTCCCTTTTTTTGAAAAAGAGAACTCTGCCCCTCACTTTCCTGATGTCAGTTTGGAGGAGGATTTTGGCCCTCTAAGGACAGCCACGGTCGTTGTCGGTGACAGCTTGAGTGTGCGAGGAATCTTAATCCTTGCGGAATTTCAGCAGGCGGCTGTCGACTCCCAGATATGGGGCCTTCGATACAAACAATGGCGCTTTTCCACGTGAAAGTAAACTCAGTCTCCCAGATGCATGATGCCATTTTTTGGAGGCATTTAGCCCTACAATTGCAGCCAGACTTCTAGTTGATGGCAGACTGTGTCTGGGAAGGATCTTGATCCGTGCGGCATTTCAGGTGGCGTCCGGGAGCACAGTGCCTTAGGAACACGACACAAAACGTGTCCCTTTTCTCTGAGAAAGAGAACTCTGTCCCCCAGTTTCTTGATGTCAGTTTGGAGGAGGGTTTTGGGCCTGCAGGGTCAGCCAGGGTCCTTGTCGGTGGCAGCTAGGGTCTGTGAGGGATCTTGGTCCATGCGGAATTTGAAGAAGCGGCAGTCGACTCCTAGACATGGGGCCTACAATACGAATGATGGCACTTTTCCACATGAAAGAAAACTTAAGACCCACGATTCTTGATGTCGATTTGGTGGAGGGTTTTAGCCCTACAAATGCAACCAGAGTCCTGGTTGATGTCAGCGTGCGACAGCGAATAATCTTGATCCATATAGAATTTCAGGTGGCGTCCGGGAGCACAGTGCCTTTGGGCCGGGACACAAAAAGTGTCCCTTTTCTCTGAGAAAGAGAACTCTGCCCCCCAGTTTCTTGATGTCAGTTTGGAGGAGGGTTTTGGCCCTGCAAGGTCAGCCAGGGTCATTGTCGGTGGCAGCTTGGGTCTGCGAGGAATCTTAATCCTTGCGGAATTTCAGCATGCGACTGTAATCTCCCAGATAAGTGGCCGTCGATACAAACAATAGCGCTTTTCCGCGTGAAGGAAAACTCAGTCCCCCAGATCCATGATGCCAGTTTTTAGGAGGCATTTAGCCCTACAATTGCAGCCAGAGTTCTAGTTGATGGCAGCTTGCGTCTGGGAAGGATCTTGATCCGAGCGTCATTTCAGGTGGCGTCCGGGAGCACAGTGCCTTCGGGCCGGGACACAAAAAGTGTCCTTTTCTCTGAGAAAGAGAACTCTGCCCCCCAGTTTCTTGATGTCAGTTTGGAGGAGGGTTTTGGCCCTGCTAGGGTGGTCACTATCCTTCTCGGTGGCAGCTTGGGTGTGCGAGGAATCTACCTCCGTGCGGAATTTCAGCAAGCGGCTGTCAACTCACAGACATGGGGCCTTCGATACAAACAATGGCGCTTTTCCACGTGAAAGAAAACTCAGTCTCCCAGATCCATGATGCCAGTTTTTAGGAGGCATTTAGCCCTACAATTGCAGCAAGAGTATTAGTTGATGGCAGCCTGTGTTTGGAAATTATCTTGATCCATGCGGTATTACAAGTGTAATCCGGGAGCACAGTGCCTTACGGCCAGGACACAAAAAGTGTCCCTTTTCTCTGAGAAAGAGAACTCTGCCCCCCACTTTCTTGATGTCAGTTTGGAGGAGGGTTTTGGCCCTGCAAGGGCAGCCAGGGTCCTTGTCGGTGGCAGCTTGGGTCTGCGAGGAATCTTTATCTATGCGGAATTTCCGCATGCGGCAGTAAACTCCCAGATAAGTGGCCTACGATACAAACAATGGCGCTTTTCCATGTAAAAGAAAACTCAGACCCCCAGATCCATGATGCCAGTTTTAAGGAGGCATTTAGCCCTACAATTGCAGCCAGAGTTCTAGTTGATGGCAGCTTGGGTCTGGGAAGGATCTTGATCCGAGCAGCATTTCAGGCGGCGTCCGGGAGCACAGTGCCTTCGGGCCGGGACACAAAAAGTGTCCCTTTTCTCTGAGAAAGAGAAGTGTGCCCCCTGGTTTCTTGATGTCGGTTAGGAGGAGGGTTTTGGCCCTGCAAGGGCAGCCAGTGTCCTTGTCGGCGGCAGCTTGGGCCAGCAAGGAATCTTAATCCATGCGGAATTTCAGCAACCGGCTGTCAACTCCCAGACATGGGGCCTTCGATACAAGAAATGGCGCTTTTCCACGTGAAAGAAAACTCAGTCCCCCAGATCCATGATGCCAGTTTTTAGGAGGCATTTAGCCCTACAATTGCAACCAGAGTTCTCGTTGATGGCAGCTTGGGTCTGGGAAGGATCTTGATCCGTGCGGCATTTCAGGTGGCGTCTGGGAGCACAGTGTCTTCGGGCCAAGACACAAATAGTGTCCCTTTTCTCTGAGAAAGTGCACTCTGCCAACCAGTTTCTTGATGTCAGTTTGAGGAGGATTTTGGCCCTGCAAAGGCAGCCAGGGTCCTTGTTGGTGGCAGCTTGGGTGTGCGAGGAATCTTAATCCATACGCATTTTCAGAAGGCAGCAGGGAGCACAGTGCCTTAGGGCCGGGACACAAAAAGTGTCCCTTTTCTTTGAGAAAGAGAAGTCTGCCCCCCAGTTTCTTGATGTCAGTTTGGAGGAGGGTTTTGGCCTTGCAAATGCAGCCAGGGTCCTAGTCGGTGGCAGCTTGGGTCTGCGAGGGATCTTAATCCTTGCGGAATTTCAGAAAGCGGCTGTCAAGTCACAGAGACGGGGCCTTCGATACAAACAATGGCGCATTTCCGCGTGAAAGAAAACTCAGTCCCGCAGATCCATGATTCCAGTTTTTAGGAGGCATTTAGCCCTACAATTGCAGCCAGAGTATTAGTTGATGGCAGCCTGTGTTTGGAAAGTATCTTGATCCGTGCGGTATTACAAGTGTAATCCGGGAGCACAGTGCCTTACGGCCAGGACACAAAAAGTGTTCCTTTCCTCTGAGAAAGATAACTCTGACCCCCAGTTTCTTGATGTCAGTTTGGAGGAGGGTTTTGGCCCTGCAAGGGCAACCAGGGTCCTTGTCGGAGGCAGCTTGGGTCTGCGAGGAATCTTTATCCATGCGGAATTTCAGCATGCGGCAGTAAACTCCCAGATAAGTGGCAAACGATACAACCAATGGCACTTTTCCATGTGAAAGAAAACCCAGTCCCCCAGATCCATGATGCCAGTTTTTAGGAGGCATTTAGACCTACAATTGCAGCCAGAGTTCTAGTTGATGGCAGCCTGTATCTGGGAAGGATCTTGATCCGTGTGGAATTTCCGCTGGCGTCCGGGAGCACAGTGCCTTAGGAACGGGACACAAAAAGTGTCCCTTTTCTCTGATAAAGAGAACTCTGCCCCCCACTTTCTTGATGTCAGTTTGGAGGAGGGTTTTGGCCCTGCAAGGGCAGCCAGGGTCCTAGTCGGTGGCAGCTTGGGTCTGTGAGGGATCTTGCTCTATGCGGAATTTGAAGAGGCGGCAGTCGACTCCCAGACATGGGGCTTACGATACAAATTATGGCGCTTTTCCACGTGAAAGAAAACTTAGGCCCCCAGATTCATGATGTCAGTTTGGTGGAGGGTTTTAGCCCTACAAATGCAACCAGGGTCCAGGCAATGGCAGCTTGCGTCAGCGGATAATCTTGATCCATACGGAATTTCAGGTGGCGTCCGGGAGCACAGTGCCCCAGGGCCGGGACACAAAAAGTGTCCCTTTTCTCTGAGAAAGAGAAGTCTGCCCCCCAGTTTCTTGATGTCGGTTAGGAGGAGGGTTTTGGTTCTGCAAGGGCAGCCAGGGTCCTTGTCGGCGGCAGCTTGGGCCAGCAAGGAATCTTAATCCTTGCGGAATTTCAGCAGGCGGCTCTAAACTCCCAGACATGGGGCCTTCGATACAAACAATGGCGCTTTTCTATGTGAAAGAAAACTCAGTCCCCCAGATCCATGATGCCAGTTTTAAGGAGGCATTTAGCCCTACAATTGCAGCCAGTGTTCTAGTTGATGGCAGCCTGTGCCTGGAAAGGATCTTGATCAGTGCGGTATTTCAAGTGGCATCTGGGAGCAGAGTGCCCAAACACTGGGACACAAAAAGTGTCCCTTTTCTCTCAGAAAGAGAACTCTGCCCCCCAGTTTCTTGATGTCAGTTTGGAGGAGGGTTTTGGCCCTGCAAAGGCAGCCAGGGTCCTTGTCGGTGGCAGCTTGGGTGTGCGAGGAATCTTAATCCATACGCATTTTCAGGAGGCAGCAGGGAGCACAGTGCCTTAGGGCCGGGACACAAAAGATGTCCCTTTTTTTGAAAAAGAGAACTCTGCCCCTCACTTTCCTGATGTCAGTTTGGAGGAGGATTTTGGCCCTCTAAGGACAGCCACGGTCGTTGTCGGTGACAGCTTGAGTGTGCGAGGAATCTTAATCCTTGCGGAATTTCAGCAGGCGGCTGTCGACTCCCAGATATGGGGCCTTCGATACAAACAATGGCGCTTTTCCACGTGAAAGTAAACTCAGTCTCCCAGATGCATGATGCCATTTTTTGGAGGCATTTAGCCCTACAATTGCAGCCAGACTTCTAGTTGATGGCAGACTGTGTCTGGGAAGGATCTTGATCCGTGCGGCATTTCAGGTGGCGTCCGGGAGCACAGTGCCTTAGGAACACGACACAAAACGTGTCCCTTTTCTCTGAGAAAGAGAACTCTGTCCCCCAGTTTCTTGATGTCAGTTTGGAGGAGGGTTTTGGGCCTGCAGGGTCAGCCAGGGTCCTTGTCGGTGGCAGCTAGGGTCTGTGAGGGATCTTGGTCCATGCGGAATTTGAAGAAGCGGCAGTCGACTCCTAGACATGGGGCCTACAATACGAATGATGGCACTTTTCCACATGAAAGAAAACTTAAGACCCACGATTCTTGATGTCGATTTGGTGGAGGGTTTTAGCCCTACAAATGCAACCAGAGTCCTGGTTGATGTCAGCGTGCGTCAGCGAATAATCTTGATCCATATAGAATTTCAGGTGGCGTCCGGGAGCACAGTGCCTTTGGGCCGGGACACAAAAAGTGTCCCTTTTCTCTGAGAAAGAGAACTCTGCCCCCCACTTTCTTGATGTCAGTTTGGAGGAGGGTTTTGGCCCTGCAAGGGCAGCCAGGGTCCTTCTCGGTGGCAGCTTGGGTCTGCGAGGAATCTTAATCCTTGCGGAATTTCAGCATGCGACTGTAATCTCCCAGATAAGTGGCCGTCGATACAAACAATAGCGCTTTTCCGCGTGAAGGAAAACTCAGTCCCCCAGATCCATGATGCCAGTTTTTAGGAGGCATTTAGCCCTACAATTGCAGCCAGAGTTCTAGTTGATGGCAGCTTGCGTCTGGGAAGGATCTTGATCCGAGCGTCATTTCAGGTGGCGTCCGGGAGCACAGTGCCTTAGGGCCGGGACACAAAAAGTGTCCTTTTCTCTGAGAAAGAGAACTCTGCCCCCCAGTTTCTTGATGTCAGTTTGGAGGAGGGTTTTGGCCCTGCTAGGGTGGTCACTATCCTTCTCGGTGGCAGCTTGGGTGTGCGAGGAATCTACCTCCGTGCGGAATTTCAGCAAGCGGCTCTCAAGTCACAGACATGGGGCCTTCGATACAAACAATGGCGCTTTTCCACGTGAAAGAAAACTCAGTCCCCCAGATCCATGATGCCAGTTTTTAGGAGGCATTTAGCCCTACAATTGCAGCCAGAGTTCTAGTTGATGGCAGCTTGGGTCTGGGAAGGATCTTGCTCCGTGCGGCATTTCAGGTGGAATCCGTGAACACAGTGCCTTCGGGCCGGGAAAAAAATAGTGTCCCTTTTCTCTGAGAAAGAGAATTCTTCCCCCCACTTTCTTGATGTCAGTTTGTAGGAGGGTTTTGGCCCTGCAAGGGCAGCCAGGGTCCTTGTCGGTGGCAGCTTGGGTCTGTGAGGGATCTTGCTCCATGCGGAATTTGAAGAGGCGGCAGTCGACTCGCAGACATGGGGCCTACGATACAAATGATGGCACTTTTCCACGTGAAAGAAAACTTAGGCCCCAGATTCATGATGTCGGTTTGGTGGAGGGTTTTAGCCCTACAAATGCAACCAGAGTCCTGGTTGATGGCAGCTTGCGTCAGAGAATAATCTTGATCCATACGGAATTTCAGGTGGCGTCCGGGAGCAGAGTGCCTTAGGGCCGGGACACAAAAGTGTCCCTTTTCTTGAGAAAGAGAAGTCTGCCCCAGTTTCTTGATGTGAAAGTTTGGAGGAGGGTTTCGGCCCTGCAAGGGCAGCCAGTGTCCTTGTCGTGGCAGCTTGGGTCTGCGAGGAATCTTGCTCCATGCGGAATTTCAGCAAGCGGCTGTCGGACTCCCAGACATGGGGCCTTCGATACAAACAATGGCGCTTTTCCACGTGAAAAGAAACTAGGCCCCAGATTCCTGATGTCGTTTGGTGGAGGGTTTTAGCCCTACAAATGCAACCAGGGTCCAGGCAATGGCAGCTTGCGTCAGCGAATAATCTTGATCCATACGGAATTTCAGGTGGCGTCCGGGAGCACAGTGCCTTCGGGCCGGGACACAAAAAGTGTCTCTTTTCTCTGAGAAAGACAAGTCTGCCCCCCGGTTTCTTGATGTCAGTTTGGAGAAGGGTTTCGGCCCTGCAAGGGCAGCCAGTGTCCTTCTCGGTAGCAGCTTGGGTGTGCGAGGAATCTTGCTCCATGCGGAATTTCAGCAAGCGGCTGTCAACTCACAGACATAGGGCCTTCGATACAAACAATGGCGCTTTTCCACGTGAAAGAAAACTCAGTGCCCCAGATCCATGATGCCAGATTTTAGGAGGCATTTAGCCCTACAATTGCAGCCAGAGTTCTAGTTGATGGCAGCTTGGGTCTGGGAAGGATCTTGATCCGTGCGGCATTTCAGGCGGCGTCCGTGAGCACAGGGCATTAGGGCCGGGACACAAAAAGTGTACTTTTCCCTGAGAAAGAGAACTCGGCTCCCCACTTTCTTGATGTCAGTATGGAGGAGGGTTTTGGCCCTGCTAGGGTAGTCAGTGTCCTTGTCGGTGGCAGCTTGTGTCTGCAAGGAATCTAGCTCCGTGCGGAATTTCAGCAAGCGGCTGTTAACTCCCAGACATGGGGCCTTCGATACAAACAACGGCACTTTTCCACGTGAAAGAAAACTCAGTCCCCCAGATCCATGATGCCAGTTTTTAGGAGGCATTTAGCCCTACAATTGCAGCTAGAGTTCTAGTTGATGGCAGCTTGGGTCTGGGAAGGATCTTGATACGTGCGGCATTTCAGGTGGCGTCCGGGAGCACAGTGCCTTCGGGCCGGGACAAAAATAGTGTCTCTTTTCTCTGAGAAAGAGAACTCTGCCCCCCAGTTTCTTGATGTCAGTTTGGAGGAGGGTTTTGGCCCTGCAAGGGCAGCCAGGCTCCTTGTCGGTGGCAGCTTGGGTCTGGGAGGGATCTTGCTCCATGCGGAATTTGAAGAGGCGGCAGTCGACTCCCAGACATCGGGCCTACGATACAAATGATGGCACTTTTCCACGTGAAAGAAAACTTAGGCCCCCAGATTCATGATGTCGGTTTGGTGGATGGTTTTAGCCCTACAAATGCAACCAGAGTCCTGGTTGATGGCAGCTTGCGTCAGCGAATAATCTTGATCCATACGGAATTTCAGGTGGCGTCCGGGAGCAGAGTGCCTTAGGGCCGGGACACAAAAAGTGTCCCTTTTCTCTGAGAAAGAGAACTCTGCCCCCCGGTTTCTTGATGTCAGTTTGGAGGAGGGTTTTGGCCCTGCAAGGGCAGCCAGGGTCCTTGTTGGTGGCAGCTTGGGTCTGCGAGGAATCTTAATCCATGCGGAATTTCAGCATGCGGCTGTCAACTCCCAGATATGTGGCCTTCGATGCAAACAATGGCGCCTTTCCACGTGAAAGAAAACTCAGTCCCCCAGATGCATGATGCCAGTTTTTAGGAGGCATTTAGCCCTACAATTGCAGCCAGAGTTCTAGTTGATGGCAGCTTGTGTGTGGGAAGGATCTTGATCCGGGTGGCATTTCAGGTGGCGTCAGGGAAACAGTGCTTCAGGCCGGGACACAAAAAGTGATCCCTATTCTCTGAGAAAGTGAACTCTGCCCCCAGTTTTCTTGATGTCAGTTTGGAGGAGGGTTTGGCCCTCAAGGGCAGCCAGTGTCCTCATTCTGTGGCTGCTGGGTCTGGGAGGATTTGCTTCCATGCGGAATTTGAAGGAGCGGCAGTCGACTCCCAATATGGGCGCTTACGGATACAAATGATGGCAACTTTTCACGTGAACAGAGAACTTAGGCCCCAGCACTTCATGATGTGGTTTGGTGGGAGGTTTAGCCCCTACAATGCAAGCGCAGGGCGCTTCATTGCCTATGTCAAGCTTGCGTCAGCGAATAATCTTGATCCATACGGAATTTCAGGTGGTGTCCGGGAGCACAGTGCCTTCGGGCCGGGACACAAAAAGTGTCCCTTTTCTTAGAGAAAGAGAAGTGTGCTCCCCAGTTTCTTGATGTCAGTTAGGAGGAGGGTTTCGGACCTGCAAGGGCAGCCAGTTTCCTTGTCGGTGGCAGCTTGGGTCTGTGAGGGATCTTGCGCCATGCGGAATTTCAGTAAGCGGCTGTCGACTCCCAGACATGGGGCCTTCAATACAAAAAACGGCACTTTTCCACGTGAAAGAAAACTCAGTGCCCCAGATCCATGATGCCAGTTTTTAGGAGGCATTTAGCCCTACAATTGCAGCCAGAGTTCTAGTTGATGGCAGCTTGGGTCTGGGGAGGATCTTGATCCGTGCGGCATTTCAGGCGGCGTCCGGGAGCACAGTGCCTTCAGGCCGGGACGCAAAAAGTGTCCTTTTCCCAGAGAAAGAGAACTCGGCCCCCCACTTTCTTGATGTCAGTTTGGAGGAGGGTTTTGGCCCTGCAAGGGTAGTCAGTGTCCTTGTCGGTGGCAGCTTGGGTCTGTGAGGGATCTTGCTCCATGCGGAATTTGAAGAGGCGGCAGTCGACTTCCAGGACATGGGGCCTACGATTACAATCATGATGGAACTTTTCACGTGCAAAAAAACTTAGCGCCCTAGATTCATGATGTCGGTTTGGTGGAGGGTTTTACCCTAACATGCAACCAGGCGTCCAGGTGATGGGCGACTTGCGGTCAGCGATTAATCTGATCGCTTACGAATTGCCAGGGTGGCGTCGGGAGTCACGTGCCTTCGGGCCGGGACACAAAAAGGTCCCTTTTCTCTGAAAAGAGAACTCTGCCCCCACTTTCTTGATGTCCAGTTTGGAGGAGGTGTTTTCGGCCCTGCAAGGGCAGCCAGTTGGTCTTGTCGGTGGCAGCTTGGGTCTCGAGGAATCATGCTCCATGCGAATTCAGCAAGCGGCTGTTAACTCCAGACTGGGGCTTCATACAAAAATGGCGCTTTCCACGTGAAAGAAAACTGGCCCCAGATCATTGATGTCGTTTGGTGGAGGTTTTAGCCCTACAATGGCACAGGTCCATGGTTGAGGAGCGGCAGTCAGCGAATAATCTTGATCCATACGGATAATTTCAGGTGGCGGTTCGGAGCACGTGCACCAGGGCGGAACAAAAAGTGTCCCTTTTCCTCTGAAGAAAGAGAAGTCTGCCCCAGTTTCTTGAATGTCAGTTTGGAGAAGGGTTTTCGGCCCTGCCAAGGCAGCCAGTGTCCTTGTTCGGCGGTGCAGCTAGGTCTGCGAGATTCTTTATCCATGCGGAATTTCAGGATCGGCCATTCGACTCCCAGACATGGGGCCTTCGATACAAACAACGGCACTTTTCCACGTGAAAGAAAACTCAGTCTCCCAGATCCATGATGCCAGTTTTTAGGAGGCATTTAGCCCTACAATTGCAGCCAGAGTTCTAGTTGATGGCAGCTTGGGTCTGGGAAGGATCTTGATCCGTGCGGCTTTTCAGGTGGCGTCCGAGAGCACAGTGCCTTATGGCCGGGACAAAAAAGTGTCGTTTCCTCTGAGAAAGAGAACTCTGCCCCCCACTTTCTTGATGTCAGTTTTTAGGAGGGTTTTGGCCCTGCAGGGTCAGCCAGGGTCCTTGTCGGTGGCAGTTTGGGTCTGCGAGGGATCTTGCTCCATGCGGAATTTGAAGAGGCGGCAGTCGACTCCCAGACATGGGGCTTACGATACAAATGATGGCACTTTTCCACGTGAAAGAAAACTTAGGCCCCCAGATTCATGATGTCGTTTTGGTGGAGGGTTTTAGCCCTACAAATGCAACCAGGGTCCAGGTTGATGGCAGCTTGCGTCAGCGAATAATCTTGATCCATACGGAATTTCAGGTGGCGTCCGGGAGCACAGTGCCTTCGGGCCGGGACACAAAAAGTGTCCCTTTTCTCTGAGAAAGCGAAGTGTGCTCTCCAGTTTCTTGATGTCAGTTAGGAGGAGGGTTTTGGCCCTGCTAGGGTAGTCACCATCCTTCTCGGTGGCAGCCTTGGTCTGCGAGGAATCTAGCTCTGTGCGGAATTTCAGCAAGCGGCTGTCAACTCCCAGACATGGGGCCTTCGATACAAACAATGGCGCTTTTCCACGTGAAAGAAAACTCAGTCCCCCAGATCTATGATGCCAGTTTCTTTAGAGCGCATTTAGCCCTACAATTGCGCCAGAGTTCTAGTATGGTAAGCATTGGGTCTGGAGGATCTGATACGTGCGGCTTTCAGGGGCATGCCGGGAGCACAGTGCCTTCGGGCCGGGACAAAAATAGTGTCCCTTTTCTCTGAGAAAGAGAACTCTGCCCCCCAGTTTCTTGATGTCAGTTTGGAGGAGGGTTTTGGCCGTGCAAGGGCAGCCAGGGTCCTTGTCGGTGGCAGCTTGGGCCAGCAAGGAATCTTAATCCATGCGGAATTTCAGCAAGGGCTCTCAACTCCCAGACATGGGGCCTTTGATACAAACAATGGCACTTTTCCACGTGAAAGAAAACTTAGGCCCCCAGATTCATGATGTCGGTTTGGTTGAGGGTTTTAGCCCTACAAATGCAACCAGGGTCCAGGTTGATGGCAGCTTGCGTCAGCGAATAATCTTGATCCAAACGGAATTTCAGGTGGCGTCCGGGAGCACAGTGCCTTCGGGCCGGGACACAAAAAGTGTCCCTTTTCTCTGAGAAAGAGAATTCTGCCCCCCACTTTCTTGATGTCAGTTTGGAGGAGGGTTTTGGCCCTGCAAGTGTAGTCCGTATCCTTCTCGGTGGAAGCTTGGGTCTGCGAGGAATCCAGCTCCGTGCGGAATTTCCGCAAGCCGCTCTCAACTCCCAGACATAGGGCCTTCGATACAAACAATGGCGCTTTTCCACGTGAAAGAAAACTCAGT
>JAVTVJ010004659.1:0-10518 GCA_034509425.1 Eopsaltria australis | reverse complement strand
CTCTCCCTCGCTTCCCACGAAGGAGCAGGCTGGTCACCCAGCCTCTCCACAAACCTGTAGGAAGTGTGTATCTCTCCCCAGCCTCCCACCAAGGAGCAGGCTGGACACCCAGCCGCTCCACAAACCTGTAGGAAGTGGGAATCTCTTCCCCAGCCTCCCACCAAGGAGCAGGCTGGACACCCAGCCGCTCCACAAACCTGTAGGAAGTGGGAATCTCTCCCCAGCCTCCCACCAAGGAGCAGGCTGGACACCCAGCCGCTCCACAAACCTGTAGGAAGCGGGGCCCATCCCCCACCTCCTACCAAGAAGCAGACCAGGCCTCCCCCGGCCGCTCCATGCCCAGATGTCTCCAGGCCAGCTTTCAATTCAAAACTCGCATGTGCTAAACATGAAATAAACTTTCGCACTGTGATTTGCTTTTCTCTACCAGTGAACAATCTCAGCCGAGATCACACACCCGCCTCCTCCCCACCAGCCGATCTCTGGGGCAGGTTGGAAAATCGGCAACAGGAAAAACTTGGAGAAATGATTTCAAAAGCAAATTTCTCACCACCACGCCAGGTTGTCCTGGGATCGCTAACAATTACTGACTTTAAACAGATACACAATACATAAACAATACACACACATACAAACTACCCACTACACAACGAAAAGAACCACCTTTTTACTACCTCCTGTGGGATCTTGGAACCATGGTGTCTCGACCTCAGGCCCGTGGCAGGGAATTCTTTAGATTGCTGTCAGAAAGGAATTCCTTGCATGATGTTTTCGGTCCAGAGGAAGGGTACCAGGTTCTCGTGTCCCTTCTGGGTGTGCCAAATAACTGTTGCCTTTTCCCCCAGCCTGGAAAAGAAACTCGAGATCATTTTAGCAAGGAGGTAATATAAAAGGGGATCTTTATTTTGAAGGTCTTCAGGAGCAGTTATGGAAAGGTGTCCATAAAAGCCCAGCCCCTCCAGGGGTGAGTACATATTTATAGCTTTTAGGAAATTAGCATAATTGATTAAGAGCACCAATAAGGAGAACAAGTGGCGATTCAATTCCCCCTCAGGTCCAGCCCCTACCCTGGAGCCCCCCTCTCAGCACTGGCTGCACTCTGCTTATGAAAATGTACCTCAGAGTTGTTCTCGGCCTTGGTTTCCAGGAAGAACTGAGATAGGACAGGGCCTTGCAACCCCCTGGGGCTTGGAGCTCTGGAATTTGTTTTTTCTTTCTGCTTAGGGAAAGGCTATGGAAAGTTACTGGAAAAACTAGCTATTAATATAGTAGGCTACAGAGCCACAAAAATATGGGCAGAGAGTACAGAGAACATATAAAAGAAAAAAGGCAGAAACCAAACGGCATCACGGAGCACAGTGCCTTAGCGGCCGGGACACAAAAAGTGTTCCCTTTTTCTCTGAGAAAAGAACTCTTCCCCCCAGTTCTGCATGTCAGTTTGGAGGAGGCGTTTTAGGCCCTGCAAAGGCAGCCAGGGTCCTTGTTGGTGGCAGCTTGGGTCTGCGGAGGAATCTTAATCCATGCGGAATTTCAGGCATGCGGCTGTCAACTCCCAATATGTGGCCCTTCGATGCAAAAACAATGGCGCATTTTCCATGCTGAAAGAAACTCAGCTCCCCCAGATGCATGATGCATTGTAGAGGCATTTAGCCCTACATTGCAGCCCCCCCCCAAGCAGTTCTAAGCTGATGGCAGCTTGGTCTGAAGGCATCTGCATCCAGGCGGCATTTCAGTGCCGCGTCCGGTGTTGCCTTTTCCCCCAGGCCTGGAAAAGGAAACTCGAGATCATTTTAGCAAGGAGTAATATAAAAAGGGATCTATTTTTGAAGGTCTTCAGGAGCAGTTATGGAAAGGTGTCCATAAAAGCCCAGCCCCTCCAGGGGTGAGTACATTTTTATAGCTTTTAGGAAATTAGCATAATTAAGAGCACCAATAAGGAGAACAAGTGGCGATTCAATTCCCCCTCAGGTCCAGCCCCCTTCCCTGGAGCCCCCCTCTCAGCACTGGCTGCACTCTGCTTATGAAAATGTACCTCAGAGTTGTTCTCGGCCTTGGTTCCCAGGAAGAACTGAGATAGGACAGGGCCTTGCAACCCCCTGGGGCTTGGAGCTCTGGAATTTGTTTTGTCTTTCTGCTAGGGAAAGGCTATGGAAAGGTACTGGAAAAACTAGCTATTAATATAGTAGGCTACAGAGCCACAAAAATATGGGCAGCGAGTACAGAGAACATATAAAAGAAAAAAGGCAGAACCCAAACGGCATCATTCCCCCCTTTTTTAGAGACTAACAAGACTCTGTCTTGTCTAGTCTCTACTCTGCATTCAACCAACCTCTGTTTATACAACTGGGCTTATCCCACTAGTGCTTACACAGATGCTAATTATAACTACAGTTACTATGAACATTTCTTTTATCTAGGTTCAGTTTGGTAACCATGAAGTGAGTGTACTGAAGATATTCAAGGTTCAGTAAGCTCTTTTGAGAGTTACTTGGTGTAGAATTTGAGTTTGCTTTCAAATTTCAACCAAATTTCTAAAAAAAATTTTTCATTCAGATTTGCATAAGAACAACAACTAGTGTTAATGATTTTGTGGCTAGTAGGAAATTAAGAGCTAATTTGTTTTGTCAACAGCCTTTAATATGATTAAACATTACATTTGGAATCACAGCTCCATGGGCACAGGCCCAATCTTTATCTTGGGGCAAAACTTACCAGGCCAGATTCTCAACTTGACAAGTTGTCCTATAGAAGAGCTTTTTGGATACATTTTGGACTAGAGTTACATTGCAAAATTTTTAGACCAATTTGAATCACGGTTACCAACTGGACAGATAGAGGTTACAAAAGAAACAGTTTAAATCAATCATCTCAATGATCAGTCTCTGTTTTCTGCTGTCTATGCGAGCAGACGGTCTCTTAACTCTGAGCAGTGAATTCAAAAGGCTTCTCTGCCAGCCAGCTTTGGATTTTGGTGAGGGTAGTCAGGACTTGAATGACTCTTTTACTTAGCTCGTAAGATTACTGTCCCTTCATTCAACATAGGGACTCAGTCTCTAGCCTTGAGGTAGTTGCTAGTCTTCCTTCCTTCTAGATGATTTTGCTCAGTTCTAGATCTTTCATTGATATAATCAGTTCAGCTTTTTGTGATGGTACATTTGATGGTAACACTTTTCTCATGGTTACCTGGTTCGTGGTTGTTACTGCATAACCTGTCTTTTGTTTGCCATCTCGCATGAAGCTGCTCTCATCTGCATACAGCTCCCGGGCTGGCACATCGTTCAGGTCTGCTCTGCTGGAATAGGCTTCTTCCATGGTCTGCAAACAGTCAGACTTAAATACATTATCAGTTAGTGCTGGGAACAGACATACTAGGATTGACAGCAAACGTTTTCAGAATAACATTATCCAGTTTCAGTAGCATGGCATGGGGTCCATGTCTTCTATGTTCACAGAACAAACTTACAGTGGGTTGCATGCAACTGTTGGATGTATCAATTCTTGGCTGCTGGTTGGATGCAGCAATTTCAGTTGCTGACTGCCCTAGTTCTCCAGTTTCAGGATTATTTTACATAATAGTAAAGAGTCCTTGGTCTTTTTTACTCACAAGGATACAGGAGAAGGTCTTTTACAATTTTAACTCAGTAAACCATTCTAAGATATTTGTTAACACAGGACTCTGCTTACTTATAGCATGGTTTAAGGGAGCCTAAAAACGGCTTCTTGTTCTTTTGGCTCGGTGTTTCCCTTTTGAGTGCTTACAAGAGCAGACAAAGAGCGCTCGCTGCCCTCGCACGGCCGGGGACGGGCGCGGCATGCGGGCACCCCCGCCCAGGGGCACCCCCGGCTCGCCCGCGCTCGGCCCGTGCTGCTGCTCACAGCGGCTCTCGGGTGTCCTTAAAACAAGCTTGTTACTGTGGAAAGTGCGATAGGGCCGTTCCTGCTCTTAGATCTCACACTCCCGGCCCGCTCTGGGCCGGTGCGGGCGGGGCCCAGGAGCAGCAAGCGAGCCGGGCCGTGGCCGCGCAGCGGCGGCCCCGCCTCCGCCAGAGCAGGGCCGCCGCTGCGCAGCGGCAGCCCCGGTCCCGGTTCGCTTCCTGGGACCGCTCCCCCGCGCATCCCCCGGCCGTGACCAGGGCAATGGTAGGAATCACCTCCGCCCCTCTCAGAGCGGCTGGTGCCCCGCCTCTGTCACGGGGGAGTGACCGCCCTGCTCGCGGAGCCGTCCCGGAAGTCCGGGAGTCGCCCTTGCCTTAAAATCTTGGAAAAACTTTTTACAGATGGAACATAGAAAGTGGGGGCTTCTCCCCCTTCCCTTACAATGGTGCGAACCGAGCTTCTCGGCCGTTCCACAAAACTTGCTGGAAGCGAGGATCTCTCCCTCGCCTCCCACTAAGGAGCAGGCTGGACACCCAGCCTCTCCACAGACCTGTAGGAAGCGAGGATTTCTCACTCGCCTCCCACCAAGGAGCAGGCTGGGCACCCAGCCGCTCCACAAACCCTGTAGGAAGTGGGAATCTCTCCCCAGCTTCCCACCAAGGAGCAGGTGGGCACCCAGCGGCTCACAAACCTGTAGGAAGTGGAATCCTCTTCCCAGCCTCCCCACAGGAGCAGGTGGACCAGCTGCTCCACAAACTGTAGGAAGTGCGCACTCTCCCCAGCTCCACAAGGCAGCAGGCTGCGACACCCAGCCGCTCCACAAACCTGTAGGAAGTGCGAATCTCTCCCCAGCCTCCCACCAAGGAGCAGGCTGGACACCCAGCCGCTCCACAAACCTGTAGGAAGCGGGGCCCATCCCCCACCTCCTACCAAGAAGCAGACCAGGCCTCCCCCGGCCGCTCCATGCCCAGATGTCTCCAGGCAGCTTTCAATTCAAAACTCGCATGTGCTAAACATGAAATAAACTTTCGCACTGTGATTTGCTTTTCTCTACCAGTGAACAATCTCAGCCGAGATCACACACCTGCCTCCTCCCCACCAGCCGATCTCTGGGGCAGGTTGGAAAATCGGCAACAGGAAAAACTTGGAGAAATGATTTCAAAAGCAAATTTTCTCACCACCACGCCAGGTTGTCCTGGGATCGCTAACAATTACTGACTTTAAACAGATACACAATACATAAACAATACACACACATACAAACTACACACTACACAACAAAAAGAACCACCTTTATACTACCTCCTGTGGGATCTTGGAACCATGGTGTCTCGACCTCAGGCCCGTGGCAGGGAATTCTTTAGATTGCTGTCAGAAAGGAATTCCTTGCAGGATGTTTTCGGTCCAGAGGAAGGGTACCAGGTTCTCGTGTCCCTTCTGGGTGTGCCAAATAACTGTTGCCTTTTCCCCAGCCTGGAAAAGAAACTCGAGATCATTTTAGCAAGGAGGTAATATAAAAGGGGATCTTTATTTTGAAGGTCTTCAGGAGCAGTTATGGAAAGGTGTCCATAAAAGCCCAGCCCCTCCAGGGGTGAGTACATATTTATAGCTTTTAGGAAATTAGCATAATTAAGAGCACCAATAAGCAGAACAAGTGGCGATTCAATTCCCCCTCAGGTCCAGCCCCTTCCTGAGCCCCCTCTCAGCACTGGCGGCACTCTGCTTATGAAAATGTACCCCAGAGTTGTTCTCGGCCTTGGTTCCCAGGAAGAACTGAGATAGGACAGGGCCTTGCAACCCCCTGGGGCTTGGAGCTCTGGAATTTGTTTTGTCTTTCTGCTTAGGGAAAGGCTATGGAAAGGTACTGGAAAAACTAGCTATTAATATAGTAGGCTACAGAGCCACAAAATATGTGCAGAGAGTACAGACAACATATAAAAGAAAAAGGCAGAAAAACTGCAACGGGTATCACCGGGAGCATTAGTGTTTAGGGCCGGGACACAAAAAGTGTCCCTTTTCTCTGAGAGAAAGAGAACTCTGCCCCCAGTTTCTTTCTTGATGTCACTTTGGAGGAGGGTTTTGGCCCTTCAATGGCAGCCAGGGTCCTTCTTGGTGGCAGCTTGGGTCTGCGTGGAATATTAATCCATGCGGAATTTCAGCATGCGGCAGTAAACTCCCAGATATGTGGCCTTCATGCAAACAATGGCGCATTTCCATGTGAAAGAAAATTCAGTCCCCCAGATGCATGATGCCAGTTTTTAGGAGGCATTTAGCCCTACAATTGCAGCCAGAGTTCTAGTTGATGGCAGCTTGGGTCTGGGAAGGATCTTATCCATGCGGCATTTCAGGTGGCGTCCGGGAGCAGAGTGCCTTAGGGCCGGGACACAAAAAGTGTCCCTTTTCTCTGAGAAAGATAGCTCTGCCCCCAGTTTCTTGATGTCAGTTTGGAGGAGGGTTTTGGCCCTGCAAGGGCAGCCAGTGTCCTAGTCGGTGGGTAGCTTGGTCTGGCGTAGGGATCTTGCTCCATGCGCGGGAATGAAGAGGCGGCAGTCACCCCAGACATGGGGCCTACGACACACAAAATGATGGCACTTTTCCACGTGAAAGAAAACTTAGGCCCCTCAGATTCAAGGATGTCGGTTTGTGGAGGGTTTTGGTTCTACAAATGCAACCAGAGTCCTGGTTGATGGCATCTTCGTCTGCCAGTAATCTTGATCCATACGGAATTTCAGGTGGCGTCCAGGAGCAGAGTGCCTTAGGGCAGGACACAAAAAGTGTCCCTTTTCTCTGAGAAAGAGAACTCTGCCCCCAGTTTCCTGACGTCTGTTTGGTGGAGGGTTTTGGCCCTGCAAGGGCAGCCAGGGTCCTTCTCGGTGGCAGCTTGGGTCTGTGATGGATCTTGCTCCATGCGGAATTTGGAGACGAAAGCAGGGAGCACATTAGTACTAGGGCCGGACACAAAAAGTGTCCCCTTTCTCTGAGAAAGAGAACCTGCCCCCAGTTTCTTGGATGTCAGCTTGAGGAGGGTTTTACCTCTGCAAGGCAGCCAGGGTCCCTGTTGGTGGCAGCTTGGGTCTGCTTAGGAATCTTGATCCATAATGGAATATCAGAGGAAGCAGGAGCACAGTGCTTCCAGGGCCGGGACACAAAAAGTGTCCCTTTTCTCTGAGAAAGAGAACTCTGCCCCCCAGTTTCTTGATGTCAGTTTGGAGGAGGGTTTTGGCCCTGCAAAGGCAGCTAGGGTCCTTGTTGGTGGCAGCTTGGGTCTGCGAGGAATCTTAATCCATGCGGAATTTCAGCATGCGGCTGTCAACTCCCAGATATGTGGCCTTCGATGCAAACAATGGCGCATTTCCATGTGAAAGAAAACTCAGTCCCCCAGATGCATGATGCCAGTTTTTAGGAGGCATTTAGCCCTACAATTGCAGCTAGAGTTCTAGCTGATGGCAGCTTGGGTCTGGGAAGGATCTTGATCCATGCGGCATTTCAGGTGGTGTCCGGTGTGTTGCCTTTTCCCAGCCTGGAAAAAGAAACTCAGATCATTTTAGCAAGGAGGTAATATAAAAGGGGATCTTTATTTTGAAGGTCTTCAGGAGCAAGGTGTTGTATGGAAAGGTGTCCATAAAGCCCAGTCGGGGAGTACATATTTATAGCTTTTTAGGAAATTAGCATACTGTTAACACCCACAAGGAGAACAAGTATGCATTCACCCCCTCAGGTCCAGCTCCCCTTCCCTGAGCCCCTCTCAGCACTGGCTGCACTCTGCTTATGAAAATGTACCTCAGAGTTGTTCTCGGCCTTGGTTCCCAGGAAGAACTGAGATAGGACAGGGCCTTGCAACCTCTGGGGCTTGGAGCTCTGGAATTTGTTTTGTCTTTCTGCTTAGGGAAAGGCTATGGAAAGGTACTGGAAAAACTAGCTATTAATATAGTAGGCTACAGAGCCACAAAAAATATGGGCAGAGAGTACAGAGAACATATAAAAGAAAAAAGGCAGAAACCAAACGGCATCATTCCCCCCTTTTTTAGAGACTAACAAGACTCTGTCTTGTCTAGTCTCTACTCTGCATTCAACCATACCTCTGGTTTATACAACTGGTTATCCCACTAGTTGTTACACAGATGCTAATTATAACTACAGTTACTATGAACATTTCTTTTATCTAGGTTCAGTTTGGTAACCATGAAGTGAGTGTACTGAAGATATTCAAGGTTCAGTAAGCTCTTTGAGAGTTACTTGGTGTAGAATTTGAGTTTGCTTTCAAATTTCAACCAAATTTCTAAAAAAATTTTTCATTCAGATTTGCATAAGAACAACAACTAGTGTTAATGATTTTGTGGCTAGTAGGAAATTATGAGCTATTTTGTTTTGTCAACAGCCTTTAATATGATTAAACATGACATTTGGAATCACAGCTCCATGGGCACAGGCCCAATCTTTATCTTGGGGCAAAACTTACCAGGCCAGATTCTCAACTTTGACAAGTTGTCCTTATGAAGAGCTTTTGGATACATTTTGGACTAGAGTTACATGAAAATTTTAGGACCAAATTTGAATCAAGGTTACCAACTGTACAGATAAGAGGTACAAAAGAACAGTTTAAATCATATCATCTCAATTTGTATCAGTCTCTGTTTTCTGGCTGTCTATGGAGCAGACGTCTTCTTAACTCTGGAGCAGTGAATTCAAGGCCCTCTGCCAGCAGCTTTGGATTTGGTGAGGGTAGTCAGGACTTGGAATGACTCTTTTTACTTAGCTCGTAAGATTACTGTCCCTTCATTCAACATAGACTCAGTCTCTAGGCTTGAATAGTTGCTAGTCTTCCTTCCTTCTAGATGACTTTGCTCAGTTCTAGAACTTTCATTGATATAATCAGTTCAGCTTTTTGTGATGGTACATTTGATGGTAACACTTTTCTCATGGTTACCTGGTTCGTGGTTGTTACTGCATAACCTGTCTTTTGTTTGCCATCTCGCATGAAGCTGCTGTCATCTGCATACAGCTCCCAGGCTGGCACATCTTTCAGGTCTGCTCTGCTGGAATAGTTTCTTCCATGGTCTGCAAACAGTCAGACTTAAATACATTATCAGTTAGTGCTGAACAGACATAAATAGATTGACAGTAAACGTTTTCAGAATAACATTATCCAAGTTTCAGTAGTGCATGGTGGCATAGGGCCCATGTCTTCATGTTCACAGAACAAATTTACAGTGGGTTGCATGCAACTGTTGGATGTATCAATTCTTGGCTGCTGGTTGGATGCAGCAATTTTCAGTTGCTGACTGCCCTAGTTCTCCAGTTTCAGGATTATTTTACATAATAGTAAAGAGTCCTTGGTCTTTTATACTCACAAGTATACAGGAGAAGGTCTTTTACAAATTTAACTCAGTAAACCATTCTAAGATATTTGTTAACACAGGACTCTGCTTACTTATAGCATGCTTTAAGGGAGCCTAAAAACGGCTTCTTGTTCTTTGGGCTCCGTGTTTCCCTTTTGAGTGCTTACCAGAGCAGAAAAAGAGCGCTCGCTGCCCTCGCACGGCCGGGGACGGGCGCGGCATGCGGGCACCCCCGCCCAGGGGCACCCCCGGCTCGCCCGCGCTCGGCCCGTGCTGCTGCTCACTGCGGCTCTCGGGTGTCCTTAAAACAAGCTCGTTACTGTGGAAAGTGCGATAGGGCCGTTCCTGCTCTTAGATCTCACACTCCCGGCCCGCTCTGGGCCGGTGCGGGCGGGGCCCAGGAGCAGCGAGTGAGCCGGGCCGTGGCCGCGCAGCTGCGGCCCCGCCTCCGCCAGAGCAGGGCCGAAGCAGCGCAGCGGCAGCCCCGGTCCCGGTTCGCGTCCTGGGACCGCTCCCCCGTGCATCCCCCGGCCGTGACCAGGGCAATGGCAGGAATCACCTCCGCCCCTCTCAGAGCGGCTGGTGCCCCGCTTCTGTCACGGGGGAGTGACCGCCCTGCTCGCGGAGCCGTCCCGGAAGTCCGGGAGTCGCCCTTGCCTTAAATCTTGGAAAAACTTTTTACAGATGGAACATAGAAAGTGGGGGCTTCTCCCCCTTCCCTTACAATGGTGCGAACCGAGCTTTCTCGGCCGTTCCAAGAAACTTGCTGGAAGCGAGGGGCTCTCCCTCGCCTCCCACTACAGAGCAGGCTGGACACCCAGCCTCCATTGCATCTGCAGGGTTTATGACTTCACTCGCCTCACCATGAGTGGCAGGCTGGGCACCCAGCCGCTCCACAAACCTGTAGGAAGTGGGGAATCTCTCCCAGCTTCCACCAAGGAGCAGGCTGGGCACCCAGCCGCCCACAAACCTGTAGGAAGTGGGAATCTCTCCCCAGCTCTTCCACTGAAGGAGCAGGCTGGACACCCAGCCGCTCCACAAACCTGTAGGAAGTGGGAATCTCTCCCCAGCTTCCCACCAAGGAGCAGGCTGGACACCCAGCCGCTCCACAAACCTGTAGGAAGCGGGGCCCATCCCCCACCTCCCACCAAGAAGCAGACCAGGCCTCCCCCGGCCGCTCCATGCCCAGATGTCTCCAGGCCAGCTTTCAATTCAAAACTCGCATGTGCTAAACATGAAATAAACTTTTGCACTGTGATTTGCTTTTCTCTACCAGTGAACAATCTAAGCCGAGATCACACAC
>JAVTVJ010004656.1:0-13816 GCA_034509425.1 Eopsaltria australis | reverse complement strand
GGATAAAAACGCCCAAATTGGGTAGAAAAGTCAACGTCGGACATCAACGAGGATGGATTTGGAATAAAAATGCCCAGTTGGGTGGAAAGCCAACGCTGGGCCTCAAGGGGGATGGATTTTTGGATAAAAACACCCAGTTGGGTGGAAAAGTCAAGATTCAACATCAATGGGACAAATTTCGGGATAAAAAACGCTCCCTTTGGACCAAACCCCAAGATTTTGGTCAATAGGTAAGAATTTTGGGGTTAAAACTGCCTAATTGTATGGAAAAGTCAATGTTGGACCTCAATGGGGATGAATTTGGGGTAAAAAGGCCCAGTTGGGTGGAAAAGCCAATGTTGGGTGGAAAAGTCAAGGTTCAACATCAATGGGACAAATGTTGGGATAAAAACGCCCCCGTTGGATCAAAACCCACGACTTTGGTCAATGAAGATGAATTTTGGGATAAAAACGCTCCAATTGGGTAGAAAAGTCAAAGTTGGGCATCAATGAGGATGGATTTGTGATAAAAATGCCCCAATTGGGTGGAAAAGAAAGTGTTGGGTGGAAAAGTCAATGTTCAACATCAATGGGACAAATTTTGGGATAAAAACGCCCCCGTTGGACCAAACCCCAAGATTTTGGTCAATGGGGATGAATTTTTGGGATAAAAATGCCCCAGTTGTGTGGAAAAGCCAATGTTGGGTGAAGAAGTCAAGATTCAACATCAATGGGACAAAATTTCGGGATAAAAACGCCCCCGTTGGAACAAAACCCAAGATTTTGGTCAATGGTGATGAATTTTGAGATAAAAACGCTCCAGTTGGGTGAAAAAGCCAACGTTGGATGGAAAAGTCAGGGTTGGATCTCAACAGGGATGAGTTTTGGGATAAAAACGCTCCAATTGGACGGAAAAGTCAACTTTGGGTGGAAAAGCCAATGTTGGACTTCCATGGGGACAAATTTTAGGATAAAAACGCCCCAATTAGGTAGAAAAGTCAACGTCGGACATCAACGAGGATGGATTTGGATCAAAACCCACAACTTTGGTCAATGGGGATGAATTTTGGGATAAAAATGCTCCAATTGGGTAGAAAAGACAACGTTAAGTTTATGAGGATGGATTTGTCATAAAAATGCCCTAATTGGGTGGAAAAGTCAGTGTTGGGTGGAAAGGTCAATGTTCAACATCAATGGGACAAATTTTGAGATAAAAACGCCCCCGTTGGACCAAACCCCAAGATTTTGGTCAATGGGGATGAATTTTGGGATAAAAACGCTCCAATTGGATGGAAAAGTCAACGTTGGGTGGAAAACCCAATATTGGACCTCAGTGGGGACAAATTTTAGGATAAAAAGGCCCCCATCCTACCAAAACCCAAGATTTTGGTCAATGCGGGTGAATTTTGGGATAAAAACGCCCCAATTGGACGGAAAAGTCAACGTTGGATGGAAAAGTCAAGGTTGGAACTCAACAGGGATGATTTTTGGGATAAAAGCGCTCCAATTGGACGGAAAATTCAACATTGGGTGGAAAAGCCAATATTGGACCTCAATGGGGACAAATTTTAGGATAAAAACGCCCCCCTTGGACCAAACCCCAAGATTTTGGTCAATGGGGATGAATTTTGAGATAAAAACGCTCCATTTGGGTGAAAAAGTCAACGTTGGATGGAAAAGTCAGGGTTGGATCTCAACAGGGATGAGTTTTGGGATAAAAACGCTCCAATTGGATGGAAAAGTCAACGTTGGGTGGAAAATCAATATTGGACCTCAATGGGGACAAATTTTAGGATAAAAACGCCCCCATCCTACCAAAACCCAAGATTTTGGTCAATGGGGGTGAATTTTGGGATGAAAACGCCCCAATTGGGTGAAAAAGTCAACGTTGGATGGAAAATTCAAGGTTGGAACTCAACAGGGATGAGTTTTGGGATAAAAGCGCTCCAATTGGACGGAAGATTCAACATTGGTTGGAATAGCCAATATTGGACCTCAATGGGGACAAATTTCGGGATAAAAACGCCCCCGTTGGACCAAACCCCAACATTTTGGTCCATGGGGATGAATTTTGGAATAAACCACCCAATTGGACGGAAAGTCATATTGTTGGGAGAAAAGTGAATGTTCAAACGTCAATGGGTCAAATTTTGGGATAAAAACGCCCTCGTTGGTTCCAAAAACCCAACATTCTGGTAATGGGAGGGATGAATTTTTGGGATAAAATGCTCAATTGGACGGGAAGTCAACATTGGGTGGAAAACTCAATATTGGACTTCAATGGGGAAAATTTTGGGATAAAAATGCCCCCGCTTGGACCAACCCCAAGACTTGGTCAATGGGAAGGGAATTTTGGGTAAAATGCTCCAATTGGGTAGAAAAGTCAAGTTGGAAATTCAACAAGATGAATTTGGGTTAAGGCCCAGTTGGGTGGGAAAGCCAAATGGTTGGGTGAAAAGTCAAGATTCAACATCAATGGGACAAATTTTGGGATAAAAACGCCCCCGTTGGACCGAAACCCACGACTTTGGTCAATGGGGATGAATTTTTGGAATAAAAATGCCCCAATCGGTTGAAAAAGTCAACGTTGGATGGAGAAGTCAAGGTTGGAACTCGACAGGGATGAGTTTTGGGATAAAAACGCTCCAATTGGACGGAAAAGTCAACTTTGGGTGGAAAAGCCAATATTGGACTTCCATGGGACAAATTTTAGGATAAAAACGCCCCAATTGGGTAGAAAAGTCAACGTCGGACATCAACGAGGATGGATTTGGAATAAAAATGCCCAGTTGGGTGGAAAAGCCAACGCTGGGCCTCAAGGGGGATGGATTTTTGAATAAAAACACCCAGTTGGGTGGAAAAGTCAAGATTCAACATCAATGGGACAAATTTCGGGATAAAAACGCTCCCTTTGGACCAAACTCCAAGATTTTGGTCAATGGGGAGGAATTTTGGGGTAAAAACTCCCTAATTGTATGGAAAAGTCAATGTTGGACCTCAATGGGGATGCATTTGGGGTAAAAAGGCCCAGTTGGGTGGAAAAGCCAATGTTGGGTGGAAAAGTCAAGGTTCAACATCAATGGGACAAATTTTGGGATAAAAACGCCCCCGTTGGATCAAAACCGACGACTTTGGAAAATGGGGATGAATTTTTGGGATAAATGCTTCCAATTCGGTAGAAAAGTCCAAAGTTGGCAATCAATGAGATGGATTTGTTGATAAAATGCACCCAAATTGGGTGGAAAAGGCCAGTGTTGGGTGGAAAAGTCAATGTTCAACATCAATGGACAAATTTTGAGATAAAAACGCCCCCGTTGGACCAAACCCCAAGATTTTGGTCAATGGGGATGATCTTTTGGGATAAAAAATGCCCCAGTTGTGTGGGAAAAGTCAACGTTGGGTGGAAAACTCAATATTGGACCTCAATGGGGACAAATTTTGGAATAAAAACGCCCCCGTTGGGCCAAACCCCAACATTTTGGTGAATGGGGATGAATTTTGGGATAAAAGCACCCCAATTGGGTGAAAAAGTCAACGTTGGATGGAAAGTCAAGGTTGGAACTCAACAGGGATGAGTTTTGGGATAAAAACGCTCCAATTGGACGGAAAAGTCAATGTTGGGTGAAAAAGTCAATGTTGGACCTCAATGGGGGACAAATTTAGATAAACCCGCCCCAATTGGGTAGAAATCAACGTCAGACATCAACGACGATGGATTTGGAATAAAAATGCCCAGTTGGGTGGAAAAGCCAACGCTGGGCCTCAAGGGGGATGGATTTTTGGATAAAAACACCCAGTTTGGTGGAAAAGTCAAGATTCAACATCAATGGGACAAATTTCGGGATAAAAACGCTCCCTTTGGACAAAACCCCAAGATTTTGGTCAATGGGGAAGAATTTTGGGGTAAAAACTCCCTAATTGTATGGAAAAGTCAATGTTGGACCTCAATGGGGATGAATTGGGGGTAAAAAGGCCCAGTTTGGTGGAAAAGCCAATGTTGGGTGGAAAAGTCAAGGTTCAACATCAATGGGACAAATTTTGGGATAAAAACGCCCCCGTGGGATCAAAACCCACGACTTATGGTCATGAAAATGAATTTTGGGATAAAATGCTCCAATCGGTAGAAAGTCAAAGTGGGCATCAATGAGGATGATTTGTTGAAAAAATGCCCCAATTGGGTGAAAAGCCAGTGTTGGGTGAAAGCAATGTCAACACAATGGGCAAATTTTTGAGATTAAAATCGCCCCCGTTGACCAAACCCAAGATTTGGTTCAATGGGGGATGAATTTTTTGGGATTAAAATGCTCCCAGTTGTGTGGAAAAGCCAATGTTGGTGAAGAAGTCAAGATTCAACATCAATGGGACAAAATTTGAGATAAAAATTCCCCCGTTGGACCAAAACCCAAATTTTGGTCAATAGGGATGAATTTTGGGATGAAAACGCTCCAATTGGATGAAAAAGTCAACGCTGGATGGAAAAGTCAAGGTTGGATCTCAACAGGGATGAGTTTTGGGATAAAACGATCCAATTGGACGGAAAAGTCAACTTTGGGTGAAAAAGCCAATATCGGACTTCCATGGGGACAAATTTTAGGATAAAACCGCCCCAATTGGGTAGAAAAGTCAACGTCGGACATCAACGAGGATGGATTTGGAATAAAAATGCCCCAGTTGGGTGGAAAAGCCAACGCTGGGCCTCAAGGGGGATGGATTTTTGGATAAAAACACCCAGTTGGGTGGAAAAGTCAAGATTCAACATCAATGGGACAAATTTCGGGATAAAAACGCTCCCTTTGGACCAAAACCCCAGATTTTGGTCAATGGGGAAGAATTTTGGGGTAAAAACTGCCTATTGTATGGAAAAGTCAATGTTGGACCTCATAGGGGATGAATTTGGGTAAAAAGGTTTCACGGTTGGGTGAAAGCCCCAATGTTGGTTGAAAAAGTCAATATTGGACCTCAACGGGGACAAATTTTGAGATAAAAACGCCCCGTTGGACCAAACCGGAAGAGTTTGGTCAATGGGGATGAATTTTTGGGATGAAAACGTCCCAATTGGGTGAAAAAGTCAACGTTGGATGAAAAAGTCAAGGTTGGAACTCGACAGGGATGAGTTTTGGGATAAAAACGCTCCAATTGGACGGAAAAGTCAACTTTGGGTGGAAAAGCCAATATTGGACTTCCATGGGGACAAATTTTAGGATAAAACCGCCCCAATTGGGTAGAAAAGTCAACGTCGGACATCAACGAGGATGGATTTGGGTCAAAACGCACGACTTTGGTCAATGGGGATGAATTTTGTGATAAAAATGCTCCAATTGGGTAGAAAAGACAACGTCAAGTTTATGATGATGGATTTGTGATAAAAATGCCCTAATTGGGTGGAAAAGTCAGTGTTGGGTGGAAAGGTCAATGTTCAACATCAATGGGACAAATTTTGAGATAAAAACGCCCCCGTTGGACCAAACCCCAAGATTTTGGTCAATGGGGATGAATTTTGGGATAAAACCGCTCCAATTGGATGGAAAAGTCAACGTTGGGTGGAAAACTCAATATTGGACCTTAATGGTGACAAATTTTAGGATAGAAAGGCCCCCATCTTACCAAAACCCAAGATTTTGGTCAATGCTGATGAATTTTGGGATGAAAACGCCCCAATTGGGTGAAAAAGTCAACGTTGGATGGAAAAGTCAAGGTTGGAACTCAACAGGGATGAGTTTTGGGATAAAAGCGCTCCAATTGGACGGAAAATTCAACATTGGGTGGAAAAGCCAATATTGGACCTCAATGGGGACAAATTTTGGGATAAAAACGCCCCCGTGCGACCAAACCCCAAGATTTTGGTCAATGGGGATGAATTTTGAGATAAAAACGCTCCATTTGGGTGAAAAAGTCAACGTTGGATGGAAAAGTCAGGGTTGGATCTCAACAGGGATGAGTTTTGGGATAAAAACGCTCCAATTGGATGGAGAAGTCAACGTTGGGTGGAAAACTCAATATTGGACCTCAATGGGGACAAATTTTAGGATAAAAAGGCCCCCATCCTACCAAAACCCAAGATTTTGGTCAATGCGGGTGAATTTTGGGATGAAAATGCCCCAATTGGGTGAAAAAGTCAACGTTGGATGGAAAAGTCAAGGTTGGAACTCAACAGGGATGAGTTTTGGGATAAAAGCGCTCCAATTGGACGGAAAATTCAACATTGGGTGGAAAAGCCAATATTGGACCTCAATGGGGACAAATTTCAGGATAAAAACGCCCCCGTTGGACCAAACCCTAACATTTTGGTCAATGGGGATGAATTTTGGGATAAAACCACCCCAATTGGACGGAAAAGTCAATGTGGGTGAAAAAGTCAATGTTCAACGTCAATGGGTCAAATTTTGGGATAAAAACGCCCTCGTCGGTCCAAAACCCAACATTCTGGTCAATGGGGATGAATTTTTGGGATAAAAATGCTCCAATTGGACGGAAAAGTCAACATTGTGTGGAAAACTCAATATTGGACTTCAATGGGGAAAAATTTTGGGATAAAAATGCCCCCGTTGGACCAAACCCCAAGACTTTGGTCAATGGGGAAGAATTTTGGGGTAAAAATGCTCCAATTGGGTAGAAAAGTCAAGGTTGGAAATCCACAAGGATGAATTTTGGGTAAAAATGCCCAGTTGGGTGGGAAAGCCAATGTTGGGTGGAAAAGTCAATGTTCAATGTCAATGGGAAAAATTTCGGGATAAAAACGCCCCCGTTGGACCAAACCGGAAGAGTATGTCAATGGGGATGAATTTTTGGGATAAAAACGTCCCAATTGGGTGAAAAAGTCAACGTTGGATGGAAAAGTCAAGGTTGGATCTCAACAGGGATGAGTTTTGGGATAAAAACGCTCCAATTGGACGGAAAAGTCAACGTTGGGTGGAAAAGCCAATATTGGACTTCCATGGGGACAAATTTTAGGATAAAAACGCCCCAATTGGGTAGAAAAGTCAACGTCGGACATCAACGAGGATGGATTTGGAATAAAAATGCCCAGTTGGGTGGAAAAGCCAACGCTGGGCCTCAAGGGGGATGGATTTTTGGATAAAAACACCCAGTTGGGTGGAAAAGTCAAGATTCAACATCAATGGGACAAATTTCGTTATAAAAACGCCCCTTTGACCCTCAAAACCCTGATTTTGGTCAATGTAAAAGAATTGGGGTAAAAACTCCCTAATTGTATGGGAAAGTCAATGTTCGACCTCAATGGGGATGAATTTGGGGTAAAAGGCCCAGTTGGGTGGAAAAGCCAATGTTGGGTGGAAAAGTCAAGGTTCAACATCAATGGGACAAATTTTGGGATAAAAACGCCCCCGTTGGATCAAAACCCACGACTTTGGTCAACGGGGATGAATTTTGGGATAAAAATGCTCCAATTCGGTAGAAAAGTCAAAGTTGGGCATCAATGAGGATGGATTTGTGATAAAAATGCCCCAATTGGGTGGAAAAGCCAGTGTTGGGTGGAAAAGTCAATGTTCAACATCAATGGGACAAATTTTGAGATAAAAACGCCCCCGCTGGACCAAACCCCAAGATTTTGGTCAATGGGGATGAATTTTTGGGATAAAAATGCCCCAGTTGTGTGGAAAAGCCAATGTTGGGTGAAGAAGTCAAGATTCAACATCAAAGGGACAAAATTTGAGATAAAAACGCCCCCGTTGGACCAAAACCCAACATTTTGGCCAATGGGGATGAATTTTGGGATAAAAATGCTCCAATATGGTAGAAAAGTCAACGTTGGGCGGAAAACACAATATTGGACCTCAATGGGGACAAATTTCGGGATAAAAATTCCCCCGTTGGACCAAAACCCAAATTTTGGTCAATGGGGATGAATTTTTGGATGAAAACGCTCCAATTGGATGAAAAAGTCAACGCTGGATGGAAAAGTCAAGGTTGGATCTCAACAGGGATGAGTTTTGGGATAAAAACGATCCAATTGGACGGAAAAGTCAATGTTGGGTGAAAAAACCAATATTGGACTTCAATGGGGACAAATTTTAGGATAAAAACGCCCCAATTGGGTAGAAAAGTCAACGTCGGACATCAACGAGGATGGATTTGGAATAAAAATGCCCAGTTGGGTGGAAAAGACAACACTGGGCCTCAAGGGGGATGGATTTTTTGGATAAAAACACCCAGTTGGGTGGAAAAGTCAAGATTCAACATCAATGGGACAAATTTCGGGATAAAAACGCTCCCTTTGGACCAAACCCCAAGATTTTGGTCAATGGGGAAGAATTTTGGGGTAAAAACTCCCCAATTGTATGGAAAAGTCAATGTTGGACCTCAATGGGGATGAATTTGGGGTAAAAAGGCCCAGTTGGGTGGAAAAGCCAATGTTGGGTGGAAAAGTCAAGGTTCAACATCACTGGGACAAATTTTGGGATAAAAACGCCCCCATTGGATCAAAACCCACGACTTTGGTCAATGAAGATGAATTTTGGGATAAAAACGCTCCATTTGGGTAGAAGAGTCAAAGTTGGGCATCAATGAGGATGGATTTGTGATAAAAATGCCCCAATTGGGCGGAAAAGTCAGTGTTGGGTGGAAAGGTCAATGTTCAAAATCAATGGGACAAATTTTGAGATAAAAACGCCCCCGTTGGACCAAACCCCAAGATTTTGGTCAATGGGGATGAATTTTGGGATAAAAACGCTCCAATTAGATGGAAAAGTCAACGTTGGGTGGAAAACTCAATATTGGACCTCAATGGGGACAAATTTTAGGATAAAAACGCCCCTATCCTACCAAAACCCAAGATTTTGGTCAATGGGGGTGAATTTTGGGATTAAAACGCCCAAATTGTGTGGAAAAGTCAACGTTGGATGGGTAGTCAAGGTTGGAACTCAACAGGGATGAGTTTTGGGATAAAAGTGCTCCAATTGGACGGAAAATCCAACATTGGGTGGAAAAGCCAATATTGGACATCAATGGGGACAAATTTTGGGATAAAAACGCCTCCGTTGGACCAAACCCCAAGACTTTGCTCAATGGGGAAGAATTTTGGGGTAAAACGCTCCACTAAGTGAAAAAGCCTGTAACGTTGGATGGAAAAGTCAGGGTTGATCCAACAGGGATGAGTTTTGGGATAGATACGATCCAATTGGATGGAAAAGTCAACGCTGGGTGAAAAAGTCAATATTGGACCTCAACAGGGAGAAATTTTGGGATAAAAACGCCCCCGTTGGACCAAACCGGAAGAGTTTGGTCAATGGGGATGAATTTTTGGGATAAAAACGTCCCAATTGGGTGAAAAGTCAACGTTGGATAAAAAAGTCAAGGTTGGATCTCAACAGGGATGAGTTTTGGGATAAAAGCTACCCAATTGGGCTTGAAAATCAATAATAGTGGAAAAGATAATATTGGACCTCAATGGGGACAAATTTCGGGATAAAAACGCCCCCGTTGGACCAAACCCCAACATTTTGGTCAATGGGAAAGAATTTTGCGGTAAAAATGCTCCAATTGGGTAGAAAAGTCAAGGTTGGAAATCAACAAGGATGAATTTTGGGTAAAAAGCCCAGTTGGGTGGGAAAGCCAAGGTTGGGTGGAAAAGTCAATGTTCAATGTCAATGGGAAAAATTTCGGGATAAAAACTCCCCCGTTGGACCAAACCGGAAGAGTATGTCAATGGGGATGAATTTTTGGGATAAAAACGTCCCAATTGGGTGAAAAAGTCAACGTTGGATGGAAAAGTCAAGGTTGGATCTCGAAAGGGATGAGTTTTCGAATAAAAATGCTCCAAATGGACGGAAAAGTCAACTTTGGGTGGAAAAGCCAATATTGGACTTCCATGGGGACAAATTTTAGGATAAAAACGCCCCAATTGGGTAGAAAAGTCAACGTCGGACATCAATGAGGATGGATTTGGAATAAAAATGCCCAGTTGGGTGGAAAAGCCAACGCTGGGCCTCAAGGGGATGGATTTTTGGATAAAAACACCCAGTTGGGTGGAAAAGTCAAGATTCAACATCAATGGGACAAATTTTGGGATAAAAACGCTCCCTTTGGACCAAACCCCAAGATTTTGGTCAATGGGGAAGAATTTTGGGGTAAAAACTGCCTAATTGTATGGAAAAGTCAATGTTGGACCTCAATGGGGATGAATTTGGGTAAAAAGGCCCAGTTGGGTGGAGAAGCCAATGTTGGGTGGAAAAGTCAAGGTTCAACATCAATGGGACAAATTTTGAGATAAAAACGCCCCCGTTGGACCAAACCCCAAGATTTTGGTCAATGGGGATGAATTTTTGGGATAAAAATGCCCCAGTTGTGTGGAAAAGCCAATGTTGGGTGAAGAAGTCAAGATTTAACATCAATGGGACAAAATTTGAGATAAAAACGCCCCCGTTGGACCAAAACCCAACATTTTGGCCAATGGGGATGAATTTTGGGATAAAAATGCTCCAATATGGTAGAAAAGTCAACGTTGGGCGGAAAACACAATATTGGACCTCAATGGGGACAAATTTTGGGATAAAAACGCCCCCATTGGACCAAAACCCAAATTTTGGTCAATGGGGATGAATTTTGGGATGAAAACGCTCCAATTGGATGAAAAAGTCAACGCTGGATGGAAAAGTCAAGGTTGGATCTCAACAGGGATGAGTTTTGGGATAAAAACGATCCAATTGGACGGAAAAGTCAATGTTGGGTGAAAAGCCAATATTGGACTTCCATGGGGACAAATTTTAGGATAAAAACGCCCCAATTGGGTAGAAAAGTCAACGTCGGACATCAACGAGGATGGATTTGGAGTAAAAATGCCCAGTTGGGTGGAAAAGCCAACGCTGGGCCTCAAGGGGGATGGATTTTTGGATAAAAACACCCAGTTGGGTATAAAGTCAAGATTCAACATCAATGGGACAAATTTCGGGATAAAAACGCTCCCTTTGGACCAAACCCCAAGATTTTGGTCAATGGGGAAGAATTTTGGGGTAAAAACTCCCTAATTGTATGGAAAAGTCAATGTTGGACCTCAATGGGGATGAATTTGGGGTAAAAAGGCCCAGTTGGGTGGAAAAGCCACTGTGGGGTGGAAAAGTCAAGGTTCAACATCAATGGGACAAATTTTGGGATAAAAACGCCCCCGTTGGGTCAAAACCCACGACTTTGGTCAATGAAGATGAATTTTGGGATAAAAACGCTCCATTTGGGTAGAAAAGTCAAAGTTGGGCATCAATAAGGATGGATTTGTGATAAAAATGCCCCAATTGGGTGGAAAAGTCAGTGTTGGGTGGAAAGGTCAATGTTCAACATCAATGGGACAAATTTTGAGATAAAAACGCCCCCGTTGGACCAAACACCAAGATTTTGGTCAATGGGGATGAATTTTGAGATAAAAACGCTCCATTTGGGTGAAAAAGTCAACGTTGGATGGAAAAGTCAAGGTTGGATCTCAAAAGGGATGAGTTTTGGGATAAAAACGCTCCAATTGGACGGAAAAGTCAACTTTGGGTGGAAAAGCCAATATTGGACTTCCATGGGGACAAATTTTAGGATAAAAACGCCCCAATTGGGTAGAAAAGTCAACGTCGGACATCAACGAGGATGGATTTGGAATAAAAATGCCCAGTTGGGTGGAAAAGCCAACGCTGGGCCTCAAGGGGGATGGATTTTTGGATAAAAACACCCAGTTGGGTGGAAAAGTCAAGATTCAACATCAATGGGACAAATTTCGGGATAAAAACGCTCCCTTTGGACCAAACCCCAAGATTTTGGTCAATGGGGAAGAATTTTGGGGTAAAAACTCCCTAATTGTATGGAAAAGTCAATGTTGGACCTCAATGGGGATGAATTTGGGGTAAAAAGGCCCAGTTGGGTGGAAAAGCCAATGTTGGGTGGAAAAGTCAAGGTTCAACATCAATGGGACAAATTTTGGGATAAAAACGCCCCCGTTGGATCAAAACCCACGACTTTGGTCAATGGGGATGAATTTTGGGATAAAAACGCTCCATTTGGGTAGAAAAGTCAAAGTTGGGCATCAATGAGGATGGATTTGTGATAAAATGCCCCAATTGGGCGGAAAAGTCAGTGTTGGGTGGAAAGGTCAATGTTCAACATCAATGGGACAAATTTTGAGATAAAAACGCCCACGTTGGACCAAACCCCAACATTTTGGTCAATGGGGAAGAATTTTGGGGTAAAAAAGCTCCAATTGGGTAGAAAAGTCAAGGTTGGGTGGAAAAACTCCAATATTGACCCCAATGGGGACAAATTTTAGGGATAAAACGCCCCTATCCTACCAAAACCCAAGATTTACCAATGGGGGTGAATTTGATGAAAACGCCCAATTAAGAAAAGTCAACGCTGATGGAAAAAGTCAAGGTTGGAACTCAACAGGGATGAGTTTTAGACGTTTCCAATTGATCGGAAAATGCAACATTGGGTGGAAAAGCCACATTGACCCTCAATGGGGACAAATTCTCTAGGATAAAACGCCTCGTTGGACCAAAACCCAAGATTTTGGTCAATGGGGATGAATTTTGAGATAAAACTACTCCACTTGGGTGAAAGTCAACGCTGGATGGAAAAAGTCAGGCTGGACCCTCAACAGGGATGAGTTTTGGGATAAAAACGCTCCACCGGATGGAAAAAGTCAACGTTGGGTGGAAAACTCAATATTGGACCCTCAATGGGGACAAATTTTGGGATAAAAACGTCCCCATCCCACCAAAACCCAAGATTTTGGTCAATGGGGGTGAATTTTGGGATGAAAATGCCCCAATTGGGTCAAAAAGTCAACGTTGGATGGAAAAGTCAAGGTTGGAACTCAACAGGGATGAGTTTTGGGATAAAAGCGCTCCAATTGGACGGAAAATTTAACATTGGGTGGAAAAGCCAATATTGGACCTCAATGGGGACAAATTTCAGGATAAAAACGCCCCCGTTGGACCAAACCCTAACATTTTGGTCAATGGGGATGAATTTTGGGATAAAACCACCCCAATTGGCCGGAAAAGTCAATGTTGGGAGAAAAAGTCAATGTTCAACGTCAATGGGTCAAATTTTGGGATAAAAACGCCCTCGTTGGTCCAAAACCCAACATTCCGGTCAATGGGGATGAATTTTTGGGATAAAAATGCTCCAATTGGACGGAAAAGTCATCATTGGGTGGAAAACTCAATATTGGACTTCAATGGGGAAAAATTTTGGGATAAAAATGCCCCTGTTGGACCAAACCCCAAGACTTTGGCCAATGGGGAAGAATTTTGGGGTAAAAATGCTCCAATTGGGTAGAAAAGTCAAGGTTGGAAATCAACAAGGATGAATTTTGGGTAAAAAGGCCCAGTTGGGTGGGAAAGCCAATGTTGGGTGGAAAAGTCAATGTTCAATGTCAATGGGAAAAATTTCGGGATAAGAACTCCCCCATTGGACCAAACCCGAAGAGTATGTCAATGGGGATGAATTTTTGGGATAAAAACGTCCCAATTGGGTGAAAAAGTCAACGTTGGATGGAAAAGTCAAGGTTGGAACTCGACAGCGATGAGTTTTGGGATAAAAACGCTCCAATTGGACGGAAAAGTCAACTCTGGGTGGAAAAGCCAATATTGGACTTCAATGGGGACAAATTTTAGGATAAAAACGCCCCAATTGGGTAGAAAAGTCAACGCCGGACATCAACGAGGATGGATTTGGAATAAAAATGCCCAGTTGGGTGGAAAAGACAACGCTGGGCCTCAAGGGGGATGGATTTTTGGATAAAAACACCCAGTTGGGTGGAAAAGTCAAGATTCAACATCAATGGGACAAATTTCGGGATAAAAACGCTACCTTTGGACAAAACCCCAAGATTTTGGTCAATGGG
>JAVTVJ010004652.1:0-17290 GCA_034509425.1 Eopsaltria australis | reverse complement strand
CCATGCGGACATCCCTGCCTTACCCTGTCTTCCAAAGAGCAGGGACGTCACAGACACTCACAGCTGCTCCATGGGGTCATGCCAGCAGTGCCCAGGCTGCCAAAGAGCCGGCATGTCACCGACACTCACAGGGGATCCATGCAGACATGCCAGATATGCCCAGACTCCTCAACAGCTGGGATGTCACAGACATTCACAGGGGTCTGCATGAGTGACATCCCAGGGGGCCCCCAGATGCGCCAGAAGAGCAGATGTCAACAGACAATGCCCAGCAGCTTCCATGCGAGAACATCCCTCGATCCACAGGCTGCGCAAAGCACGGCATGTCCACAGACCACTGCACGGGCTCCATTACTGACAATCCCACAAGTCCACAGGCTCTCAAACATGCCACGATGTCAACAGACACTCAGCAGGGGCTCCATCGGGACTTCCCTGCTGTCCCCAGGCACCCAAAGAGCCGGGATGTCACAAACATTCACAGCTGATCAATGGCGACATCCCAGGAGACCCCGGGCTTCCAAGCAACTGGGATATCACAGACACTCACAACAGTTCCATGGCGACTTCCCAGAAGACCCAAGGTTGACAAAGAGCCAGCATGCCACACACACTCGCAGGGGCTCCATGGGGACATCCCAGCGGTCCCCAAGCTGCCAAACCTCGGCCATGTCACTGACAGTCACAGGGGCTCCATGCACACATCCCAGGGATCCCCAAGCTGCCAAAGAGCCGGCATGTCACACACACTCACAGGGCATCCGTGCACACATCCCACGTATCCCCAGGCTCCCCAAGAGACGGGAAGTCACAGACATTCACAGGGGCTCTAGACTGCCATCCCAGGAGGCCCCAGAGTGACAAAGAGCCAGGATGCAACACACACTAGCAGGAGCTCCATGCAGAAACCCCATGAATCCACAGACTGCCAAAGAGCCGGCATGTCACACACACTCACAAGTGCTCAAGAGCGACATCCCAGGAGTGTCCAGGCTCCCAAAGAGACACGATGTCACAGACACTCACAGCAGCACCATGCAGACATCCAAGGGGTTCTCAGGCTCTCTAAGAGCTGCGATGTCACAGACACTCACAGCGGCTCCATGGTGAAATCCCAGGAGTCCCCAAGCTTCCAAAAACCTGCCATGTCACAGAAACTCACATGGGCTCCATAGCCACATCCCATGGGATCCCTGCCTGCCTAAGAGCCCAGATGTCCAGACTTTCCGCGGCTTCATGCTGATACCCCAGCAGTCCCCAGATTTCCAAGGAGCTAAGATGTCACAGAAATTCCAAGGGATTCCATGGTGACATCTCCGGACGTTCCAGGCAGCCAAAGAGCCAGGACCTCACAGACCCTCGCAAGGCTTCAACGGCCTTATGCCCGCAATCCCCACAAGGCCAAAGAGCAGGGATGTCAAAGACACTCACAGGGCCTCCATGGGGACATCACAGGAGTCCCCAGGCTGCCAAAGAGACAGCATGGCACAGTTACCCAAAGGGACCCCATGCGGACATCCCTGCCTTACCCTGTCTTCCAAAAAGCAGGGATGTCACAGACACTCACAGCTGCTCCATCGGGTCATGCCAGCAGTGCCCAGGCTGCCAAAGAGCCGGCATGTCAGCGACACTCACAGGGGATCCATGCAGACATGCCAGCTATGCCCAGACTCCTCAACAGCTGGGATGTCACAGACATTCACAGGGGCTGCAGAGTGACATCCCAGGAGCCCCCAGAGTGCCAAAGAGCCGGCATGTCACCGACAATGCCAGCAGCTCCATGGAGACATCCCTCAAATCCACTGGCTGCCAAAGCACCGGCATGTCACAGACACTCACAGGGGCTCCAGACTGACATCCCACAAGTCCACAGGCTCTCAAACAGCCACGATGTCACAGACACTCACAGGGGCTCCATCGGGACTTACCTGCTGTCCCCAGTCACCCAAAGAGCCGGGATGTCACAAACATTCACAGCTGATCAATGGCGACATCCCAGGAGACCCCGGGCTTCCAAGCAACTGGGATATCACAGGCACTCACAACAGTTCCATGGCCACTTCCCAGGAGACCCGAGGCTGACAAAGAGCCAGCATGTCACAGACACTCACACGGGTTCCATGGGGACATCCTGGGAATCCCCAGAGTGCCAAACACCAGAGATGCCACACACACTCATAGGGGCTCCATGGGGACATCCCAGCGGTCCCCAAGCTGCCAAACCTCGGCCATGTCACTGACACTCACAGGGGCTCCATGCACACATCCCAGGGATCCCCAAGCTGCCACAGAGCTGGCATGTCACACACTCACAGGGGATCCATGCACACATCCCACGTATCCCCAGGCTCCCCAAGAGACGGGAAGTCACAGACATTCACAGGGGCTCCAGACTGCCATCCCAGGAGCCCCCAGAGTGACAAAGAGCCAGGATGCAACACACACTAGCATGAGCTCCATGCAGACACCCCATGAATCCACAGACTGCCAAAGAGCCGGCATGTCACACACACTCACAGGTGCTCAAGAGTGACATCCCAGGAGTGTCCAGGCTCCCAAAGAGCCACGATGTCACAGACACTCACAGCGGCTCCATGGTGAAATCCCAGGAGTCCCCAAGCTTCCAAAAACCTGCCATGTCACAGAAACTCACATGGGCCCTTTTTTTTCCCCATAAAAAGCCCCCCCCCCCAACCAAAAAAAAATCCCCCCCCCCCCAATGTGATCCCTGCCTGCCTAAGAGCCCAGATGTCACAGACTTTCACGTGGCTTCCATGCTGATACCCCATCAGTCCCCAGATTTCCAAGGAGCTAAGACGTCAAAGAAATTCCAAGGGATTCCATGGTGACATCCCCGGACTTTCCAGGCAGCCAAAGAGCCAGGACCTCACAGAAACTACAAGGCTTCAATGGCCTTATGCCCGCAATCCCCACCAGGCCAAAGAGCACGGATGTCAAGGACACTCACAGGGCCTCCATGGGGACATCGCAGGAGTCCCCAGGCTGCCAAAGAGACAGCATGGCACAGTTACCGAAGCGGCCCCATGCGGACATCCCTGTCTTACCCTGTCTTCCAAAAAGCAGGGATGTCACAGACACTCACAGCTGCTCCATCGGGTCATGCCAGCAGTGCCCAGGCTGCCAAAGAGCCGGCATGTCACCGACACTCACAGGGGATCCATGCAGACATGCCAGCTATGCCCAGACTCCTCAACAGCTGGGATGTCACAGACATTCACAGAGGCTGCAGAGTGACATCCCAGGATTCCCCAGAGTGCCAAAAAGCCAGCATGTCACAGACAATGCCAGCAGCTCCATGGAGACATCCCTTGAATCCACAGGCTGCCAAAGCACCGGCATGTCACAGACACTCACAGGGGCTCCAGACTGACATCCCACAAGTCCACAGGCTCTCAAACAGCCACGATGTTACAGACACTCACAGGGGCTCCATCGGGATTTCCCTGCTGTCCCCAGTCACCCAAAGAGGCGGGATGTCACAAACATTCACAGCTGATCAATGGCGACATCCCAGGAGACCCCGGGCTTCCAAGCAACTGGGATATCACAGACACTCACAACAGTTCCATGGCGACTTCCCAGGAGCCCCGAGGGCTGACAAAGAGCCGAGCATGTCAGACACTCACGACGGGTTCCATGGGACATCCCCCGGGAAATCCCGCAGAGTGCCAAACAACCTAGAGAGATGCAAACACACCACAGGGGCTCCATGCTACACATTCCCAGGGGTCCGCCAAGCTGCCAAAGAGCTTGGCATGTCACACACACTCACAGGGCATCCATGCACACACCCCACCTCTCCCCAGGCTCCCCAAGAGACGGGAAGTCACAGACATTCACAGGGGCTTCAGACTGCCATCCCAGGAGCCCCCAGAGTGACAAAGAGCCAGGATGCAACACACACTAGCAGGAGCTCCATGCAGACACCCCATGAATCCACAGACTGCCAAAGAGCCGGTGTGACACACACTCACAGGTGCTCAAGAGTGACATCCCAGGAGTGTCCAGGCTCCCAAAGAGCCATAATGTCACAGACACTCACAGCGGCTCCATGGTGAAATCCCAGGAGTCCCCAAGCTTCCAAAAACCTGCCATGCCACAGAAACTCACATGGGCTCCATAGCCACATCCCATGTGATCCCTGCCTGCCTAAGAGCCCAGATGTCACAGACTTTCACGCGGCTTCCAGGCTGATACGCCAGCAGTCCCCAGATTTCCAAGGAGCTAAGATGTCACAGAAATTCCAAGGGATTCCATGGTGACATCCCCGGACTTTCAAGGCAGCCAAAGAGCCAGGACCTCACAGACACTACAAGGCTTCAACGGCCTTATGCCCGCAATCCCCACAAGGCCAAAGAGCACGGATGTCAAAGACACTCACAGGGCCTCCATGGGGACATCGCAGGAGTCCCCAGGCTGCCAAAGAGACAGCTGTCACAGTTACCCAAAGGGGGCGCCCCATGCGGAATCCCTGCTTACCTGTCTTCCAACAGCAGGGATGTCACAGACACTCACAGCTGCTCCATGGGGTCATGCCAGCAGTGCCCAGGTTGCCAAAGAGCCGGCATGTAACCGACACTCACAGGGGATCCATGCAGACATGCCAGCTATGCCCAGACTCCTCAACAGCTGGGATGTCACAGACATTCACAGGGGCTGCAGAGTGACATCCCAGGGGCCCCCAGAGCGCCGAAGAGCCAGGATGTCAGTGACAATGCCAGCAGCTCCATGGAGACATCCCTCGAATCCACAGGCTGCCAAAGCACCGGCATGTCACAGACACTCACAGGGGCTCCAGACTGACATCCCACGAGTCCACAGGCTCTCAAAAAGCAACGATGCCACAGACACTCACAGCGGCTCCATGGTGAAATCCCAGGAGTCCCCAAGCTTCCAAAAACCTGCCATGCCACAGAAACTCACATGGGCTCCATAGCCACAGCCCATGGGATCCCTGCCTGCCTAAGAGCCCAGATGTCACAGACTTTCACGCTGCTTCCATGCTGATACCCCAGCAGTCCCCAGATTTCCAAGGAGCTATGATGTCACAGAAAGTCCAAGGGATTCCATGGTGACATCCCCGGACTTTCAAGGCAGCCAAAGAGCCAGGACCTCACAGACACTACAACGCTTCAACGGCCTTATGCCCGCAATCCCCACAAGGCCAAAGAGGAGGGATGTCAAAGACACTCACAGGGCCTCCATGGGGACATCGCAGGAGTCCCCAGGCTGACCAAAGAATCAGCATGTACAGAGTTACCGAACGGCCCCATGCGGACATCCCTGCCAGTACCCACCCCCCCCATAACCCAAAAAAAACCTTGTCTTCCAAAGAGCAGGGATTCACAGACACTCACAGCTGCTCCATCGGCGTTCATGCCAAGCAGTGCCCAGGCTGCCCAAAGAGCCGGCATCTTCACCGACCACTCACAGGGGATCCATGCAGACATGCCATCTATGCCCAGACTCCTCAACAGCTGGGATGACACAGACATTCACAGGGGCTGCAGAGTGACATCCCAGGAGCCCCCAGAGTGCCAAAGAGCCAGGATGTCACAGACAATGCCAGCAGCTCCAGGGAGACATCCCTCGAATCCACTGGCTGCCAAAGCACCGGCATGTCACAGACACTCACAGGGGCTCCAGACTTACATCCCATGAGTCCACAGGCTCTCAAACAGCCACGATGTCACAGACACTCACAGGGGCTCCATCTGGACTTCCCTGCTGTCCCCAGGCACCCAAAGAGCCGGGATGTCCACAGACATTCACAGGTGATGCAGCGCGACATCCCAGGAGACCCCGGGCTTCCAAGCAACTGGGATATCACAGACACTCACAACAGTTCCATGGCGACTTCCCAGGAGACCCAAGGCTGACAAAGAGCCAGCATGTCACAGACACTCACACGCGTTCCATGGGGACATCCTGGGAATCCCCAGAGTGCCAAACACCAGAGATGCCACACACACTCATAGGGGCTCCATGCACACATCCCAGGGATCCCCAAGCTTCCACAGAGCTGGCATGTCACACACACTCACAGGGCATCCATGCACACATCCCACCTATCCCCAGGCTCCCCAAGAGACGGGAAGTCACAGACATTCACAGGGGCTCCAGACTGCCATCCCAGGAGCCCCCAGAGCACCAAAGAGCCAGGATGCAACACACACTAGCAGGAGCTCCATGCAGACACCCCATGAATCCCCAGACTGCCAAAGAGCCGGCATGTCACACACACTCACAGGTGCTCAAGAGTGACATCCCAGGAGTGTCCAGGCTCCCAAAGAGCCACGATGTCACAGACACTCACAGAGGCTCCATGGTGAAATCCCAGGAGTCCCCAAGCTTCCAAAAACCTGCCATGTCACAGAAACTCACATGGGCTCCATAGCCACATCCCATGTGATCCCTGCCTGCCTAAGAGCCCAGATGTCACAGTCTTTCACGCGGCTTCCATGCTGATATCCCAGCAGTCCCCAGATTTCCAAGGAGCTAAGATGTCACAGAAATTCCAAGGGATTCCATGGTGACATCCCCGGACTTCCCAGGCAGCCAAAGAGCCAGGACCTCACAGACACTCGCAAGGCTTCAACGGCCTTATGCCTGCAATCCCCACAAGGCCAAAGAGGAGGGATGTCAAAGACACTCACAGGGCCTCCATGGGGACATCGCAGGAGTCCCCAGGCTGCCAAAGAGACAGCATGGCACAGTTACCCAAAGGGGCCCCATGCGGACATCCCTGCCTAACCCTGTCTTCCAAAGAGCAGGGATGTCACACACACTCACAGCTGCTCCATCGGATCATGCCAGCAGTGCCCAGGCTGCCAAAGAGCCGGCATGTCACCGACACTCACAGGGGATCCATGCAGACATGCCAGCGATGCCCAGACTCCTCAACAGCTGGGATGTCACAGACATTCACAGGGGCTGCAGAGTGACATCCCAGGAGCCCCCAGAGCGCCAAAGAGCCAGGATGTCACAGACAATGCCAGCAGCTCCATGGAGACATCCCTCGAATCCACAGGCTGCCAAAGCACCGGCATGTCACAGACACTCAGAGAGGCTCCAGACTGACATCCCACAAGTCCACAGACTCTCAAACAGCCATGATGTCACAGACACTCACAGGGTCTCCATCGGGACTTCCCTGCTGTCCCCAGTCACCAAAAGAGCCGGATGTCACAAACCATCAACAGCTGATCAATGGCGAACACCCGGAAGAACCCCGGCTTCCAAGCAACTGGGATATCACAGACACAACAGTTCCATGGTGACTTCCCAGGAGACCCGAGGCTGACAAAGAGCCAGCATGTCACAGACACTCACACGATTTCCATGGGGACATCCCGGGAATTCCCAGAGTGCCAAACACCAGAGATGCCACACACACTCACAAGGGCTCCATGCACACATCCCAGGTGTCCCCAAGGTGCCAAAGAGCTGGCATGTCACACACACTCACAGGGGATCCATGCACACATCCCACGTATCCCCAGGCTCCCCAAGAGACGGGAAGTCACAGACATTCACAAGGGTTCCAGACTGCCATCCCAGGAGCCCCCAGAGTGACAAAGAGCCAGGATGCAACACACACTAGCAGGAGCTCCATGCAGACACCCCATGAATCCACAGACTGCCAAAGAGCCGGGTGACAACCACTCACAGTGCTCAGGGAGTGACATCCCAGCGAGTGTCCAGGCTCCAAAGCCTAATGTCACCAGAACACTCACAGCGGCTCTCATAGGTGAAATCCAGGAGTCCCCAAGCTTCCAAAAAACCTGCCATGCCACAGAAACTCACATGGGCTCCATAGCCACATCCCATGTGATCCCTGCCTGCCTAAGAGCCAAGATGTCACAGACTTTCACGCGGCTTCCATGCTGATACCCCAGCAGTCCCCAGATTTCCAAGGAGCTAAGATGTCACAGAAATTCCAAAGGATTCCATGGTGACATCCCCGGACTTCCCAGGCAGCCAAAGAGCCAGGACCTCACAGACACTACAAGGCTTCAACGGCCTTATGCCTGCACTCCCCACAAGGCCAAAAGCACAGGGATGTCAGAAACCACCTCACAGGGGCCCCCATGGGACATCGCAGGAAGATCCCAGGCTGCCCATAGAAGACAGCATGTCACAGTTACCCAAAGGGGCCCCATGCGACAATCCCTGCCTTACCCTGTCTTCCAAAAAGCAGGGATGTCACAGACACTCACAGGTGCTCCATCCGGTCATGCCAGCAGTGCCCAGGCTGCCAAAGAGCCGGCATGTCACCGACACTCACAGGGGATCCATGCAGACATGCCAGCTATGCCCAGACTCCTCAACAGCTGGGACATCACACACATTCACAGGGGCTGCAGAGTGACATCCCAGGAGCCCCAGAGTGCCAAAGAGCCAGGATGTCACAGACAATGCCAGCAGCCTCCACGGAGACATTTCCCTCGAATCCACAGGCTGCCAAAGCACCGGCATTCACAGACGCTCACAGGGGCTCCAGACTGACATCCTACGAGTCCACAGGCTCTCAAACAGCTACGATGTCACAGACACTCACAGGGCTCCATCGGGACTTCCCTACTGTCCCCAATCACCCAAAGAGCCGGGATGTCACAAACATTCACAGCTGATCAATGGCGACATCCCAGGAGACCCCGGGCTTCCAAGCAACTGGGATATCACAGACACTCACAACAGTTCCATGGTGACTTCCCAGGAGACCCGAGGCTGACAAAGAGCCAGCATGTCACAGACACTCACACCGGCTCCATGGCCGACATCCCGGCAGAATCCCCAGAGTGCCAACACCAGAGCATCTGCCACACACACTCACAGGGGCTCCATGGGGACATCCCAGCGGTCCCCAAGCTGCCAAAGAGCCGGCATGTCACACACACTCACAGGGCATCCGTGCACACATCCCACCTATCCCCAGGCTCCCCAAGAGACGGGAAGTCACAGACATTCACAGGGGCTCTAGACTGCCATCCCAGGAGCCCCCAGAGTGACAAAGAGCCAGGATGCAACACACACTAGCAGGAGCTCCATGCAGAAACCCCATGAATCCACAGACTGCAAAAGAGCCGGCATGTCACACACACTCACAGGTGCTCAAGAGTGACATCCCAGGAGTGTCCAGGCTCCCAAAGAGCCACGAGGTCACAGACACTCACAGCAGCACCATGCAGACATCCAAGGTGTTCTCAGGCTCTCTAAGAGCTGCGATGTCACAGACACTCACAGCGGCTCCATGGTGAAATCCCAGGAGTCCCCAAGCTTCCAAAAACCTGCCATGCCACAGAAACTCACATGGGCTCCATAGTCACAGCCCATGGGATCCCTGCCTGCCTAAGAGCCCAGATGTCACAGACTTTCACGCGGCTTCCATGCTGATACCCCAGCAGTCCCCAGATTTCCAAGGAGCTAAGATGTCACAGAAATTCCAAGGGATTCCATGGTGACATCCCCGGACTTTCCAGGCAGCCAAAGACCCAGCACCTCACAGACACTCACAAGGCTTCAACGGCCTTATGCCCGCAATCCCAACAAGACCAAAGAGCAGGGATGTCAAAGACACTCACAGGCCCTCCATGGGGACATCGCAGGAGTCCCCAGGCTGCCAAAGAGACAGCATGTCACAGTTACCCAAAGGGACACCATGCGGACATCCCTGCCTTACCCTGTCTTCCAAAGAGCAGGGATGTCACAGACACTCACAGCTGCTCCATCGGGTCATGCCAGCAGTGCCCAGGCTGCCAAAGAGCCGGCATGTCACCAACACTCACAGGGGATCCATGCAGACATGCCAGCTATGCCCAGACTCCTCAACAGCTGCGATGTCACAGACATTCACAGGGGCTGCAGAGTGACATCCCAGGAGCCCCCAGAGTGCCAAAGAGCCAGCATGTCAGTGACAATGCCAGCAGCTCCATGGAGACATCCCTCGAATCCACTGGCTGCCAAAGCACCGGCATGTCACAGACACTCAGAGGGGCTCCAGACTGACATCCCACAAGTCCACAGGCTCTCAAACAGCCACGATGTCACGGACACTCACAGGGGCTCCATCGGGACTTCCCTGCTGTCCCAGGCACCCAAAGAGCCGGGATGTCACAAACATTCACAGCTGATCAATGGCGACATCCCAGGAGACCCCGGGCTTCCAAGCAACTGGGAAATCACAGACACTCACAACAGTTCCATGGCCACTTCCCAGGAGACCCGAGGCTGACAAAGAGCCAGCATGTCACAGACACTCACACGGGTTCCATGGGGACATCCCGGGAATCCCCAGAGAGCCAAACACCAGAGATGCCACACACACTCACAGGGGCTCCATGCACACATCCCAGGGGTCCCCACGCTGCCAAAGAGCTGGCATGTCACATTACACCCAAGCAGGGCATCCATGCACACATCCCATCGCATCCCCAGGCCCCCAAGAGACGGGAAGTCACAGACATTCACAGGGGCTCTGACTGCCATCCCAGATTCCCCAGGAGTGACAAAGAGCCAGGATGCAACACACACCAGCAGTAGGAGCCCCATGCAGACACCCCATGAATCCACAGACTGCCAAAGAGCCTGCATGTCACACACACTCACAGGTGCTCAAGAGTGACATCCCAGGAGTGTCCAGGCTCCCAAAGAGCCACGATGTCACAGACACTCACAGCGGCTCCATGGTGAAATCCCAGGAGTCCCCAAGCTTCCAAAAACCTGCCATGCCACAGAAACTCACATGGGCTCCATAGCCACAGCCCATGCGATCCCTGCCTGCCTAAGAGCCCAGATGTCACAGACTTTCACGCGGCTTCCATGCTGATACCCCAGCAGTCCCCCAGATTTCCAAGGAGCTAAGATGTCACAGAAATTCCAAGGGATTCCATGGTGACATCCCCGGACTTTCCAGGCAGCCAAAGAGCCAGGACCTCACAGACACTCCGTATAGCTTCCAACGGGCCCTATGCCCAATCCCCATGGCCAAAGAGCAATTTGATGCTCAAAGGACACCTCACAGGCTCCATGTATCGTGAGGAGTCCCCAGGCTGCCAAAGAGACAGACACATGTCACAGTTACCCAAAGGGAACCCCATGCAGACATCCCTGCCTTACCCTGTCTTACAAAGAGCAGGGATGTCACAGACACTCCCAGGTGCTCCATGGGGTCATGCCAGCAGTGCCCAGGCTGCCAAAGAGCCGGCATGTCACCGACACTCACAGGGGATCCATGCAGACATGCCAGCTATGCCCAGACTCCTCAACAGCTGGGACATCACAGACATTCACAGGGGCTGCAGAGTGACATCCAAGGAGCCCCCAGAGCGCCAAAGAGCCAGGATGTCACAGACAATGCCAACAGCTCCATGGAGACATCCCTCGAATCCACTGGCTGCCAAAGCACCGGCATGTCACAGACACTCACAGGGGCTCCAGACTGACATCCCATGAGTCCACAGTCTCTCAAACAGCCACGATGTCACAGACACTCACAGGGGCTCCATCGGGACTTCCCTGCTGTCCCCAGGCACCCAAAGAGCCGGGATGTCACAAACATTCACAGCTGATCAATGACGACATCCCAGGAGACCCCGGGCTTCCAAGCAACTGGGATATCACAGACACTCACAACAGTTCCATGGTGACTTCCCAGGAGACCCGAGGCTGACAAAGAGCCAGCATGTCACAGACACTCTCACGGGTTCCATGGGGACATCCCGGGAATCCCCAGAGTGCCAAACACCAGAGATGCCACACACACTCACAGGGGCTCCATGCACACATCCTAGGGATCCCCAAGCTGCCAAAGAGCTGGCATGTCACACACACTCACAGGGGATCCATGCACACATCCCACGTATCCCCAGGCTCCCCAAGAGACGGGAAGTCACAGACATTCACAGGGGTTCCAGACTGCCATCCCAGGAGCCCCCAGAGTGACAAAGAGCCAGGATGCAACACACACTAGCAGGAGCCCCATGCAGACACCCCATGAATCCACAGACTGCCAAAGAGCCGGCATGTCACACACACTCACAGGTGCTCAAGAGTGACATCCCAGGAGTGTCCAGGCTCCCAAAGAGCCATAATGTCACAGACACTCACAGCGGCTCCATGGTGAAATCCCAGGAGTCCCCAAGCTTCCAAAAACCTGCCATGCCACAGACACTCACATGGGCTCCATAGCCACAGCCCATGTGATTCCTGCCTGCCTAAGAGCCCAGATGTCACAGACTTTCTTGCGGCTTCCATGCTGATATCCCAGCAGTCCCCAGATTTCCAAGGAGCTAAGATGTCACAGAAATTCCAAGGGATTCCATGGTGACATCCCCGGACTTTCCAGGCAGCCAAAGAGCCAGGACCTCACAGACACTACAAGGCTTCAACGGCCTTATGCCCGCAATCCCCACAAGGCCAAAGAGCACGGATGTCAAAGACACTCACAGGGCCCACATGGGGACATCGCAGGAGTCCCCAGGCTGCCAAAGAGACTGCATGTCACAGTTACCCACAGGGGCCCCATGCGGACATCCCTGCCTTACCCCATGTTCTCCAAAGAGCAGATGCTTCAGACACTCATTAGCTGCCCATCGGGTCATGCCAGCAGTGCCCAGGCTGCCAAAGAGCCGGCATGTCACCGACACTCACAGGGGATCCATGCAGACATGCCAGCTATGCCCAGACTCCTCAACAGCTGGGATGTCACAGACATTCACAGGGGCTGCAGAGTGACATCCCAGGGACCCCCAGAGCGCCGAAGAGCCAGGATGTCAGTGACAATGCCAGCAGCTCCATGGAGACATCCCTCGAATCCACAGGCTGCCAAAGCACCGGCATGTCACAGACACTCACAGGGGCTCCAGACTGACATCCCTCAAGTCCACAGGCTCTCAAACAGCCACGATGTCACAGACACTCACAGGGGCTCCATCGGGACTTCCCTACTGTCCCCAATCACCCAAAGAGCCGGGATGTCACAAACATTCACAGCTGATCAATGGCAACATCCCAGGAGACCCTGGGCTTCCAAGCAACTGGGATATCACAGACACTCACAACAGTTCCATGGCGACTTCCCAGGAGACCCAAGGCTGACAAAGAGCCAGCATGCCACACACACTCACAGGGGCTCCATGGGGACATCCCAGCGGTCCCCAGAGTGCCAAACCTCGGCCATGTCACTGACACTCACAGGGGCTCCATGCACACATCCCAGGGATCCCCAAGCTGCCAAAGAGCCGGCATGTCACACACACTCACAGGGCATCCGTGCACACATCCCACCTCTCCCCAGGCTCCCCAAGAGACGGGAAGACACAGACATTCACAGGGGCTCCAGACTGCCATCCCAGGAGCCCCCAGAGTGACAAAGAGCCAGGATGCAACACACACTAGCAGGAGCTCCATGCAGAAACCCCATGAATCCACAGACTGCCAAAGAGCCGGCATGACACACACACTCACAGGTGCTCAAGAGTGACATCCCAGGAGTGTCCAGGCTCCCACAGAGCCACGATGTCACAGACACTCACAGCAGCACCATGCAGACATCCAAGGTGTTCTCAGGCTCTCTAAGAGCTGCAATGTCACAGACACTCACAGCAGCTCCATGGTGAAATCCCAGGAGTCCCCAAGCTTCCAAAAACCTGCCATGCCACAGAAACTCACATGGGCTCCATAGCCACATCCCATGGGATCCCTGCCTGCCTAAGAGCCCAGATGTCACAGACTCTCACGCGGCTTCCATGCTGATACCCCAGCAGTCCCCAGATTTCCAAGGAGCTAAGATGTCACAGAAATTCCAAGGGATTCCATGGTGACATCCCCGGACTTTCCAGGCAGCCAAAGAGCCAGGACCTCACAGACACATAAGACTCTCCAAACGGCCCTATGCCCTAACTCCCACAAGGCCACAAAGAGCACTGATGTCAAAGACACTCACACAGGGACTCCAAGGGAAGGCCTGCAGAGTCCCCAGGCTGCCAAAGAGTATTGTCACAGTTACCCAAAGGGCCCCACATGACATCCCTGCCTGCAATTCTTGTCTCCAAAAGCAGGATGTCACAGACACTCACAGCTGCTCCATCGGTCATGCCAGCAGTGCCCACTGCCAAAGAGCCGCATGTCACCGACACCTGCTGCTAGGGACCTTGCATGCAGAGACATGCCAGCTATGCCCAGACTCCTCAACAGCTGGGATGTCACAGACATTCACAGGGGCTGCAGAGTGACATCCCAGGAGCCCCCAGAGTGCCAAAGAGCCAGCATGTCACAGACAATGCCAGCAGCTCCACAGAGACATCCCTCGAATCCACTGGCTGCCAAAGCACCGGCATGTCACAGACACTCACAGGGGCTCCAGACTGACATCCCACAAGTCCACAGGCTCTCAAACAGCCACGATGTCACAGACACTCACAGGGGCTCCATCGGGACTTCCCTACTGTTCCCAATCACCCAAAGAGCTGGGATGTCACAAACATTCACAGCTGATCAATGGCGACATCCCAGGAGACCCTGGGCTTCCAAGCAACTGGGATATCACAGACACTCACAACAGTTCCATGGCGACTTCCCAGGAGACCCGAGGCTGACAAAGAGCCAGCATGTCACAGACACTCACACACGTTCCATGGGGACATCCTGGGAATCCCCAGAGTGCCAAACACCAGAGATGCCACACACACTCATAGGGGCTCCATGCACACATCCCCGGGATCCCCAAGCTGCCACAGAGCTGGCATGTCACACACACTCACAGGGGATCCATGCACACATCCCACGTATCCCCAGGCTCCCCAAGAGACGGGAAGTCACAGACATTCACAGGGGCTCCAGACTGCCATCCCAGGAGCCCCAGAGCAAAGAGCCAGGATGCAACACACACACTAGCAGGAGCTCCATGCAGACACCCCATGAATCCACAGACTTCCAAAGAGCCGGCATGTCACACACACTCACAGGTGCTCAAGAGTGACATCCCAGGAGTGTCCAGGTTCCCAAAGAGCCACGATGTCACAGACACTGACAGCGGCTCCATGGTGAAATCCCAGGAGTCCCCAAGCTTCCAAAAACCTGCCATGTCACAGAAACTCACATGGGCTCCATAGCCACAGCCCATGTGATCCCTGCCTGCCTAAGAGCCCAGATGTCACAGACTTTCACGCGGCTTCCATGCTGATACCCCAGCAGTCCCCAGATTTAAAAGGAGCTAAGATGTCACAGAAATTCCAAGGGATTCCATGGTGACATCCCCGGACTTTCCAGGCGGCCAAAGAGCCAGGACCTCACAGACACTCGCAAGGCTTCAACGGCCTTATGCCCGCAATCCCCACAAGGCCAAAGAGCACGCATGTCAAAGACACTCACAGGGCCTCCATGGGGACATCGCAGGAGTCCCCAGGCTGCCAAAGAGACAGCATGTCACAGTTACCCAAAGGGGCTCCATGCGGACATCCCTGCCTTGCACTCCCTGTCTCCAAAAAAGCAGGATGTCATGCAGACACCTACAGCTGCTCCATCGGGTCGTTGCTTGCAGTGCCCAGGCTACAAAGAGCCGCATGTCACCCCGACACCCACAGGTGTGTGGGGATCCATGCAGACATGCCAGCTAAGTGCCCAGACCTCAACAGCTGGGACATCACAGACATTCACAGGGGCTGCAGACTGACATCCCAGGAGCCCCCAGAGCGCCAAAGAGCCAGCATGTCACAGACAATGCCAGCAGCTCCATGGAGACATCCCTCGAATCCACAGGCTGCCAAAGCACCAGCATGTCACAGACACAGGGGCTCCAGACTGACATCCCACAAGTCCACAGGCTCTCAAACAGCCATGATGTCACAGACACTCACAGGGGTTCCATCGGGACTTCCCTGCTGTCCCCAGTCACCCAAAGAGCCGGGATGTCACAAACATTCACAGCTGATCAATGGCGACATCCCAGGAGACCCCGGGCTTCCAAGCAACTGGGATATCACAGACACTCACAACAGTTCCATGGCGACTTCCCCGAGACCCAAGGCTGACAAAGAGCCAGCATGTCACAGACACTCACATGGGTTCCATGGGGACATCCCGGGAATCCCCAGAGTGCCAAACAAAAGAGATGCCACACACACTCATAGGGGCTCCATGCACACATCCCAGGGGTCCCCAAGCTGCCAAAGAGCCGGCATGTCACACACACTCACAGGGGCTCCATGCACACATCCCACGTATCCCCAGGCTCCCCAAGAGTCGGGAAGTCACAGACATTCACAGGGGCTCCAGACTGCCATCCCAGGAGTCCCCAGAGTGACAAAGAGCCAGGATGCAGCACACACTAGCAGGAGCTCCATGCAGACACCCCATGAATCCACAGACTGCCAAAGAGCCGGCATGTCACACACACTCACAGGTGCTCAAGAGTGACATCCCAGGAGTGTCCAGGCTCCCAAAGAGCCACGATGTCACAGACACTCACAGCGGCTCCATGGTGAAATCCCAGGAGTCCCCAAGCTTCCAAAACCTGCCATGCCACAGAAACCTCACATGGCCCATAGCCACATCCCATGGGATCCCCTGCCCGCTATATTCAGATGCCAGGACTTTCACGTGGCTCCATGCTGGCATCCCAGCAGTCCCCTAGATTCCAGGAGCTAAGATGTCACAGAAATTCCAAGGGATTCCATGGTGATCCCGATCGCCCAGGCAGCCACAAAGAGCCAGGACCCTCACAGACACTACAGGTTGGCTCAACGCCTTAAGGCCCGCAATCCCCACAAGGCCAAAAAGAGCAGGGACACAAAGACACTCACAGGGCCTCCATGGGGACATCGCAGGAGTCCCCAGGCTGCCAAAGAGACAGCATGTCACAGTTACCCAAAGGGGCTCCATGCGGACATCCCTGCCTTACCCTGTCTTCCAAAAAGCAGGGATGTCACAGACACTCACAGCTGCTCCATCTGGTCATGCCAGCAGTGCCCAGGCTGCCAAAGAGCCGGCATGTCACCGACACTCACAGGGGATCCATGCAGACATGCCAGCTATGCCCAGACTCCTCAAGAGCTGGGACATCACACACATTCACAGGGGCTGCAGAGTGACATCCCAGGAGCCCCCAGAGCGCCAAAGAGCCAGCATGTCACAGACGATGCCAGCAGCTCCATGGAGACATCCCTCGAATCCACTGGCTGCCAAAGCACCGGCATGTCACAGACACTCACAGGGGCTCCAGACTGACATCCCATGAGTCCACAGGCTCTCAAACAGCCACGATGTCATG
>JAVTVJ010004651.1:0-15396 GCA_034509425.1 Eopsaltria australis | reverse complement strand
CTGGCTCTAGCCCGGCAGGCACTGAGACCTCCCGGCCACTAGGTGGCGCTAACGCAGTGGGTTTTGAGGCGATCTGAGGGCTTTGGGGGGAAATGTAGGGTATGATGGGGGTCCCAGGTAGAATATGGGGGATTGTGGGGTGAATTTGGTGGATTTTGGGGATCCCTGAGGTGTTTCGGGGGACCTGAAGTGGATTTTGGGGTGAATTTGGGGGATTTTGTGTGTCCCTGAGCGGTTTAGGGGGATCTGAAGTGGGTTTTGCGGTGAATTTAATGGGGGATTTTGGGCTGACCATGTTTTTCCCTCATTAGCATAAAGGGCGTGGCCACACCCCGTGATCACGGGGCCTTGTTGAATCAAAAGGGGCGTGGCCTAACACCAACATCCACACTCCAACCTCATTTGCGTATAGTCGGTGAATATTCATCATTTATTTGCATAAATACAGGACAATGATTCAATTAATCTTATTTCATTCCTTGCAATAACTTCATTTGGCATGAAAAGCAGAGTCCATCAGCCGGTTAATTAATCGCATTTCCATCATTTGCATCAAGTGTTTCCCCAAGCCCTCCAAAAGACCCAAAATGACCCAAAACTTCCCCAAAAAGTCCCCAAAATGACCCAGAACTGCCCCAATTTTCCCCAAATCCCCCCAAACTGGCCCCAGATCCCCCTTTTCCCCCCTAAAAACCGCATTTTCCTCCATTTTCAGCCATCTTTTCCATAGTTGGTCATTTTTCCCATCTGAGGCCGCCTCATTTGCATAGCGGCTGCGGCCCCGCCCCCAGGGCCGTGGCGTGACAGGCGACTCCTCCCCCAGCAGGCGGCGCATGCGCAGCTCCTGCTCGGCCTGGCTCTAGCCCGGCAGGCACTGAGACTTCCCGGCCACTAGGTGGCGCTAACGCAGTGGGTTTTGAGGCGATCTGAGGGCTTTGGGGGGAAATGTAGGGGATGATGGGGGTCCCAGGTAGAATATGGGGGATTGTGGGGTGAATTTGGTGGATTTTGGGGATCCCTGAGGGGTTTTAGGGGCACCTGAAGTGGATTTTGGGGTGAATTTGGGGGATTTTGGGTGTCCCTGAGCGGTTTAGGGGGATCTGAAGTGGATTTTGGGGTGAATTTGGGGGATTTTGGGCGACCAGTGTTTGTCCTATCTAGCATAAAGGGCGTGGCCCACCCGTGATCACGGGGCTTGTTTGAATAAAGGGGCCGTGGCCTAACACAACATCCACCATCCAACATCATTTTGCGTTAGTTCGGTGAATATTCATCATTTTTTTGCATAAACAGGGCGTGATTCTTAAATTTATTCATTCCTTGCAATAAACTTCATTTGCATGAAAAGCAGAGTCCATCAGCTTTAATTAATCGCATTTCCATCATTTGCATCAAGTGTTTCCCCAAGCCCTCCAAACGACCCAAAATGACCCAAAACTTCCCCAAAAAGTCCCCAAAATGACCCAGAACTGCCCCAATTTTCCCCAAATCCCCCAAACTGCCCCCAGATCCCCCTTTTCCCCCCTAAAAACCGCATTTTCCTCCATTTTCAGCCATCTTTTCCATAGTTGCTCATTTTTCCCATCTAAGGCCGCCTCATTTGCATAGCGGCCGCGGCCCCGCCCCCAGGGGCGTGGCCTGACGGGCGACTCCTCCCCCAGCCGGCGGCGCATGCGCAGCTCTTGCTCGGCCTGGCTCTAGCCCGGCAGGCACTGAGACCTCCCGGCCACTAGGTGGCGCTAACGCAGTGGGTTTTGAGGCGATCTGAGGGCTTTGGGGGGAAATGTAGGGGATGATGGGGGTCCCAGGTAGAATATGGGGGATTGTGGGGTGAATTTGGTGGATTTTGGGGATCCCTGAGGGGTTTAGAGGCACCTTAAGTGGATTTTGGGGTGAATTTGGGGGATTTTGGAGGTCCCTGAGGGGTTTAGGGGGATCTGAAGTGGATTTTGGGGTGAATTTGGGGGAGTTTGGGGGTCCTTGAGGGGTTTCGACGGATCTGAGCAGGATTTTGGGGGGAATTTAATGGGGATTTTGGGCTGACCATGTTTGTCCCTGATTAGCATAAAGGGCGTGGCCACACCCAGTGATCACGGGGCCTTGTTTGAATCAAAAGGGGCGTGGCCTAACACCAACCACACTCCAACCCTCATTTGCGTCTAGTCGGTGAATATCCATCATTTTTTTGCATAAATACAGGCGTGATTCAATTAAATCTTATTCATTCCCTTGCAATAAACTTCATTTGCATGAAAAGCAGAGTCCATCAGCGTTAATTAATCGCATTTCCATCATTTGCATCAAGTGTTCCCCCAAGCCCTCCAAAAGACCCAAAATGACCCAAAACTTCCCCAAAAAGTCCCCAAAATGACCCAGAACTCCCCCAATTTTCCCCAAATCCCCCCAAACTGCCCCCAGATTTTGCTTTTCCCCCCTAAAGCCGCATTTTCCTCCATTTTCAGCCATCTTTTCCATATTTGCTCATTTTTCCCATCTAAGGCCGCCTCATTTGCATAGCGACCGCGGCCCCGCCCCCAGGGGCGTGGCCTGACGGGCGCTCCTCCCCGCAGCGGGCGCTGCGCAGCTCCGCTCGGCTGGCTCTAGCCGGCGGCACTGAGACCATCCCGGCCACTAGGGTGGCGCTAACGCAGTGGGTTTTTTGAGGCGATCTGAAGGCTTTGGGGGGAAATGTAGGGATGATGGGGGTCCGCAGGTAGAATATGGGGGATTGTGGGGTGAATTTGGTGGATATTTGGGGGTCCTGAAGGGTTTAGGGGGCACTTAAGTGGATTTTGGGGTGAATTGGGGGGATTTTGGGGGTCCCTGAGGGGTTTAGAAGGATCTGAGCAGGATTTTGGGGTGAATTTAATGGGGATTTTTAGCTGGCCATATTTGTCCCTGATTAGCATAAAGGGCGTGGCCACACCCAGTGATCACGGGGCCTTGTTTGAATCAAAAGGGGCGTGGCCTAACACCAACATCCACACTCCAACCTCATTTGCGTCTAGTCGGTGAATATTCATCATTTTTTTTGCATAAATACAGGCGTGATTCAATTAGATCTTATTCATTCCCTTGCAATAAACTTCATTTGCATGAAAAGCAGAGTCCATCAGCGTTAATTAATCGCATTTCCATCATTTGTATCAAGTTTTTCCCCAAGCCCTCCAAAAGACCCAAAATGACCCAAAACTTCCCCAAAAAGTCCCCAAAATGACCCAGAACTGCCCCAATTTTCCCCAAATCCCCCCAACCTGCCCCCAGATCCCCCTTTTTCCCCCTAAAAACCGCATTTTCCTCCATTTTCAGCCATCTTTTCCATAGTTGCTCATTTTTCCCATCTAAGGCCGCCTCATTTGCATAGCGGTCGTGACCCCGCCCCCAGGGGCGTGGCCTGATGGGCGACTCATCCCCAGCAGGCGGCGGCATGGCAGCTCCTGCTCGCTGGCTCTTTAGCCCGGCAGGCACTGGAGAACCTCCCGCCACTAGGATGGCGCTAACTGCAGTGGGTTTTGAGGCGATCTGAGGGCTTTGGGGGGAAATGTAGGGGATGATGGGGTCCCAGGGTAGAATATGGGGGGATTGTGGGGTGAATTTGGTGGATTTTGGGGATCCCTGAGGGGTTTAGGGGCACCTGAAGTGGATTTTGGGGTGAATTTGGGGGATTTTGGGTGTCCCTGAGGGGTTTAGGGGCACCTGAAGTGGATTTTGGGGTGAATTTGGGGGATTTTGGCTGACCATATTTTTCCCTGATTAGCATAAAGGGCGTGGCCACAGCCAGTGATCACGGGGCCTTGTTTGAATCAAAAGGGGCGTGGCCTAACACCAACATCCACACTCCAACCTCATTTGCGTATAGTCGGTGAATATTCATCATTTTTTGGCATAAATACAGGCGTGATTCAATTAAATCTTATTCATTCCCTTGCAAAAAACTTCATTTGCATGAAAAGCAGAGTCCATCAGCGTTAATTAATCGCATTTCCATCATTTGCATCAAGTGTTTCCCCAAGCCCTCCAAAAGACCCAAAATGACCCCAAACTTCCCCAAAAAGTCCCCAAAATGACCCAGAACTGCCCCAATTTTCCCCAAATCCCCCCAAACTGCCCCCAGATCCCCCTTTTCCCCCCTAAAAACCGCATTTTCCTCCATTTTCAGCCATCTTTTCCATATTTGGTCATTTTCCCATCTAAGGCCGCCTCATTTGCATAGCGGCCGCGGCCCCGGCCCCAGGGCCGTGGCCTGACGGGCGACTCCTCCCCCAGCAGGCGGCGCATGCGCAGCTCCTGCTCGGCCTGGCTCTAGCCCGGCAGGCACTGAGACCTCCCGGCCACTAGGTGGCGCTACCGCAGTGGGTTTTGAGGCGATCTGAGGGCTTTGGGGGGAAATGTAGGGGATGATGGGGTCCCAGGTAGAATATGGGGGATTGTGGGGTGAATTTGGTGGATTTTGGGGATCCCTGAGGGGTTTAGGGGCACCTGAAGTGGATTTTGGGGTGAATTTGGGGGATTTTGGGTGTCCCTGCAGCGCGTTTAGGGATCTGAAGTGGATTTGTCGGGCTGAATTTGGGGATTTTGGGGGTCCCTAGCGGTTTTAGAAGGATCTGAGCAGGCATTTTTGGTTGGAATTTGGGGGGTTTTGGGCTGACCTATTGTCCCTGATTAGCATAAAGGCGTGGCCACACCATTGATCACGGGCCTTGTTGAATCAAAAGGGGCGTGGCCTAACACCAACATCCACACTCCAACCTCATTTGCGTATAGTCGGTGAATATTCATCATTTATTTGCATAAATACAGGCGTGATTCAATTAAATCTTATTAATTCCCTTGCAATAAACTTCATTTGCATGAGAAGCAGAGTCCATCAGCGTTAATTAATCGCATTTCCATCATTTGCATCAAGTGTTTCCCCAAGCCCTCCAAAAGACCCAAAATGACCCAAAACTTCCCCAAAAAGTCCCCAAAATGACCCAGAACTGCCCCAAGTTTCCCCAAATCCCCCCAAACTGCCCCCAGTTCTCCCTTTTCCCCCCTAAAAACCGCATTTTCCTCCATTTTCAGCCATCTTTTCCATATTTGGTCATTTTTCCCATCTAAGGCCGCCTCATTTGCATAGCGTCCGCGGCCCCGCCCCAGGGGCGTGGCCTGACAGGCGACTCCTCCCCCAGCAGGCGGCGCATGCGCAGCTCCTGCTCGGCCTGGCTCTAGCCCGGCAGGCACTGAGACCTCCCGGCCACTAGGTGGCGCTAACGCAGTAGGTTTTGAGGCGATCTGAGGGCTTTGGGGGGAAATGTAGGGGATGATGGGGGTCCCAGGCAGAATATGGGGGATTGTGGGGTGAATTTGGTGGATTTTGGGGATCCCTGAGGGGTTTAGGGGCACCTGAAGTGGATTTTGTAGTGAATTTGGGGGATTTTGGGGGTCCCTGAGCGGTTTAGGGGGATCTGAAGTGGATTTTGGGGTGAATTTGGGAGATTTTGGGGGTCCCTGAGGGGTTTAGAAGGATCTGAGCAGGATTTTGGCGTGAATTTGGGGAGTTTTGGGCTGACCGTATTTGTCCCTGATTAGCATAAAGGGCGTGGCCACACCCAGTGATCACGGGGCCTTGTTTGAATCAAAAGGGGCGTGGCCTAACACCAACATCCACACTCCAACCTATTTGCGTATAGTCGTGAATATTCATCATTTTTTGGCATAAATACAGGCGTGATTCAATTAGATCTTATTCATTCCCTTGCAATAAACTTCATTTGCATGAAAAGCAGAGTCCATCAGCGTTAATTAATCGCATTTCCATCATTTACATCAAGTGTTTCCCCAAGCCCTCCAAAAGACCCAAAATGACCCAAAACTTCCCCAAAAAGTCCCCAAAATGACCCAGAACTGCCCCAATTTTCCCCAAATCGCCCCAAACTGCCCCCAGATCCCCTTTTCCCCCCTAAAAACCGCATTTACCTCCATTTTCAGGCCATCTATTTCCATAGTTTGGTCATTTTTCCCATCTAAGCTGCCTCATTTGCATAGCCCGAACGGCCGCCCCCAGGGCCGTGGCCTGACGGGCGACTCCTCCCCCAGCAGGCGGCGCATGCGCAGCTCCTGCTCGCCCTGGCTCTAGCCCGGCAGGCACTGAGACCTCCCGGCCACGAGGTGGCGCTAACGCAGTGGGTTTTGAGGCGATCTGAGGGCTTTGGGGGGAAATGTAGGGGATGATGGGGGTCCCAGGTAGAAAATGGGGGATTGTGGGGTGAATTTGGTGGATTTTGGGGATCCCTGAGGGGTTAGGGGCACCTGAAGTGGATTTTGGGGTGAATTTGGGGGATTTTGGGTGTCCCTGAGCGGTTTAGGGGGATCTGAAGTGGATTTTGGGGTGAATTTGGGGGATTTTGGGGGTCCCTGAGGGGTTTAGAAGGCATCTGAGGCAGGATTTTGGCGGTGAATTTGTGGGTTTTGGGCTGACCATATTGTCCCTGATTAGCATAAAGGGCGTGGCCACACCCAGTGATCACGGGGCCTTGTTTGAATCAAAAGGGGCGTGGCCTAACACCAACATCCACACTCCAACCTCATTTGCGTCTAGTCGGTGAATATTCATCATTTTTTTGCATAAATACAGGCGTGATTCAATTAAATCTTATTCATTCCCTTGCAATAAACTTCATTTGCATGAAAAGCAGAGTCCATCAGCGTTAATTAATCGCATTTCCATCATTTGCATCAAGTGTTTCCCCAAGCCCTCCAAAAGACCCAAAATGACCCAAAACTTCCCCAAAAAGTCCCCAAAATGACCCAGAACTGCCCCAATTTTCCCCAAATCCCCCCAAACTGCCCCCAGATCCCCCTTTTCCCCCCTAAAAACCGCATTTTCCTCCATTTTCAGCCATCTTTTCCATAGTTGGTCATTTTTCCCATCTAAGGCCGCCTCATTTGCATAGCGGCCGCGGCCCCGCCCCCAGGGGCGTGGCCTGACGGGCGACTCCTCCCCCAGCAGGCGGCGCATGCGCAGCTCCTGCTCGGCCTGGCTCTAGCCCGGCAGGCACTGAGACCTCCCGGCCACTAGGTGGCGCTAACGCAGTGGGTTTTGAGGCGATCTGAGGGCTTTGGGGGGAAATGTAGGGGATGATGGGGGTCCCAGGTAGAATATGGGGGATTGTGGGGTGAATTTGGTGGATTTTGGGGATCCCTGAGGGGTTTAGGGGCACCTGAAGTGGATTTTGGGGTGAATTTGGGGGATTTTGGGTGTCCCTGAGCGGTTTAGGGGTATCTGAAGTGGATTTTGGGGTGAATTTGGGGGATTTTGGGGGTCCCTGAGGGGTTTAGAAGGATCTGAGCAGGATTTTGGGGTGAAGTTGGGGGTTTTGGGCTGACCATATTTGTCCCTGATTAGCATAAAGGGCGTGGCCACACCCAGTGATCACGGGGCCTTGTTTGAATCAAAAGGGGCGTGGCCTAACACCAACATCCACACTCCAACCTCATTTGCGTATAGTCGGTGAATATTCATCATTTTTTGGCATAAATACAGGCGTGATTCAATTAGATCTTATTCATTCCCTTGCAATAAACTTCATTTGCATGAAAAGCAGAGTCCATCAGCGTTAATTAATCGCATTTCCATCATTTGCATCAAGTGTTTCCCCAAGCCCTCCAAAAGACCCAAAATGACCAAAAACTTCCCCAAAAAGTCCCCAAAATGGCCCAGAACTGCCCCAATTTTCCCCAAATCCCCCCAAACTTCCCCCAGATCCCCCTTTTCCCCCCTAAAAACCGCATTTTCCTCAATTTTCAGCCATCTTTTCCATAGTTGCTCATTTTTCCCATCTAAGGCCGCCTCATTTGCATAGCGGCCGCGGCCCCGCCCCCAGGGGCGTGGCCTGACGGGCGACTCCTCCCCCAGCAGGCGGCGCATGCGCAGCTCCTGCTTGGCCTGGCTCTAGCCCGGCAGGCACTGAGACCTCCCGGCCACTAGGTGGCGCTAACGCAGTGGGTTATGAGGCGATCTGAGGGCTTTGGGGGGAAATGTAGGGGATGATGGGGGTCCCAGGTAGAATATGGGGGATTGTGGGGTGAATTTGGTGGATTTTGGGGATCCCTGAGGGGTTTAGGGGCACCTGAAGTGGATTTTGGGGTGAATTTGGGGGATTTTGGGTGTCCCTGAGCGGTTTAGGGGGATCTGAAGTGGATTTTGGGGTGAATTTGGGGGATTTTGGGGGTCCCTGAGGGGTTTAGAAGGATCTGAGTAGGATTTTGGGGTGAAGTTGGGGGGTTTTGGGCTGACCATACTTGTCCCTGATTAGCATAAAGGGCGTGGCCACACCCAGTGATCACGGGGCCTTGTTTGAATCAAAAGGGGTGTGGCCTAACACCAACATCCACACTCCAACCTCATTTGCGTATAGTCGGTGAATATTCATCATTTATTTGCATAAATACAGCCGTGATTCAATTAAATCTTATTAATTCCCTTGCAATAAACTTCATTTGCATGAAAAGCAGAGTCCGTCAGCGTTAATTAATCGCATTTCCATCATTTGCATCAAGTGTTTCCCCAAGCCCTCCAAAAGACCCAAAATGACCCAAAACTTCCCCAAAAAGTCCCCAAAATGGCCCAGAACTGCCCCAATTTTCCCCAAATCCCCCCAAACTGCCCCCAGATCCCCCTTTTCCCCCTAAAAACCGCATTTTCCTCCATTTTCAGCCATCTTTTCCATAGTTGCTCATTTTTCCCATCTAATGCCGCCTCATTTGCATAGCGTCCGCGGCCCCGCCCCCAGGGGCGTGGCCTGACGGGCGACTCCTCCCCCAGCAGGCGGCGCATGCGCAGCTCCTGCTCGGCCTGGCTCTAGCCCGGCAGGCATTAAGGCCTCCCGGCCACTAGCTGGCGCTAACGCAGTGGGTTTTGAGGCGATCTGAGGGCTTTGGGGGGAAATGTAGGGGATGATGGGGGTCCCAGGTAGAATATGGGGGATTGTAGGGTGAATTTGGTGGATTTGGGGATCCCTGAGGGGTTTAGGGGCACCTGAAGTGGATTTTGGGTGGTTTAATTGGCGGGATTTGCGTGTCCCTGAGCGGTTTAGGGGATCTGAAGTGGATTTTGCGGTGGAATTTGGGGATTTTGGGGTCCCTGAGGGGTTTAAAGCGATCTGAGCAGGATTTTGGTGAAGTTGGGGTTTGGCTGACCATACTTGCCTGATTAGCATAAAGGCGTGGCCACACCCAGTGATCACGGCGCCATTGTTTGAAATCAAAAGGCTGGCTAACACAAACAACAAATCCACACTCAACCTCATTTGCGTATAGTCGGTGAATATTCATCATTTTTTGGCATAAATACAGGCGTGATTCAATTAAATCTTATTCATTCCCTTGCATTAAACTCATTTGCATGAAAAGCAGAGTCCATCAGCCGTAATTAATCGCATTTCCATCATTTGCATCAAGTGTTTCCCCAAGCCCTCCAAAATGACCCAAAATGACCCAGAACTGCCCCAATTTTCCCCAAATCCCCCCAAACTGCCCCCAGATCCCCCTTTTTTTCCCCATAAAAACCGCATTTTCCTCCATTTTCATCCATCTTTTCCATAGTTGCTCATTTTCCCCATCTAAGGCCGCCTCATTTGCATAGCGGCTGCGGCCCCGCCCCCAGGGGCGTGGCCTGACGGGCGACTCCTCCCCCAGCAGGCGGCGCATGCGCAGCTCCTGCTCGGCCTGGCTCTAGCCCGGCAGGCACTGAGACCTCCCGGGCACTAGGTGGCGCTAACGCAGTGGGTTTTGAGGCGATCTGAGGGCTTTGGGGGGAAATGTAGGGGATGATGGGGGTCCCAGGTAGAAAATGGGGGATTGTGGGGTGAATTTGGTGGATTTTGGGGATCCCTGAGGGGTTTAGGGACACCTGAAGTGGATTTTGAGGTGAATTTGGGGGATTTTGGGTATCCCTGAGGGGTTTAGAAGGATCTGAAGAAAAAAAAAAAAAAAAAAAAAATGCGATTTTGCGTGAATTTGGGGGATTTTGGGGGTCCCTGAGGGGTTTAGAAGGATCTGAGCAGGATTTGGGGTGAATTTAATGGGGATTTTGGGCTGACCATATTTGTCCCTGATTAGCATAAAGGGCGTGGCCACACCCAGTGATCACGGGGCCTTGTTTGAATCAAAAGGGGCGTGGCCTAACACCAACTTCCACACTCCAACCTCATTTGCGTATAGTCGGTGAATATTCATCATTTTTTGGCATAAATACAGGCGTGATTCAATTAAATCTTATTCATTCCCTTGCAATAAACTTCATTTGCATGAAAAGCAGAGTCCATCAGCGTTAATTAATCGCATTTTCCATCATTTGCATCGTGTTTCCCCAAGCCCTCCAAAAGACCCAAAATGACCCAGAACTGCCCCAATTTTCCCCAAATCCCCCCAAACTGCCCCCAGATCCCCCTTTTCCCCCCTAAAAACCGCATTTTCCTCCATTTTCAGCCATCTTTTCGATAGTTGGTCATTTTTCCCATCTAAGGCCGCTCATTTGCATAGCGGCCGCGGCCCCGCCCCCAGGGGCGTGGCCTGACGGGCGACTCCTCCCCCAGCAGGCGGCGCATGCGCAGCTCCTGCTCGGCCTGGCTCTAGCCCGGCAGGCACTGAGACCTCCCGGCCACTAGGTGGCGCTAACGCAGTGGGTTTGGAGGCGATCTGAGGGCTTTGCGGGGAAATGTAGGGGATGATGGGGGTCCCAGGTAGAAAATGGGGGATTGTGGGGTGAATTTGGGGGATTTTGGGGATCCCTGAGGGGTTTAGGGGCACCTGAAGTGGATTTTGGGGTGAATTTGGGGGATTTTGGGTGTCCCTGAGGGGTTTAGGGGCACCTGAAGTGGATTTTGGGGTGAATTTGGGGGATTTTGGGCGTCCCTGAGGGGTTTAGAAGGATCTGAGCAGGATTTTGGGGTGAATTTGGGGGGTTTTTGGCTGACCATATTTGTTCCTGATTAGCATAAAGGGCGTGGCCACAGCCAGTGATCACGGGGCCTTGTTTGAATCAAAAGGGGCGTGGCCTAACACCAACATCCACACTCCAACCTCATTTGCGTCTAGTCGGTGAATATTCATCATTTTTTGCATAAATACAGGCGTGATTCAATTAGATCTTATTCATTCCCTTGCAATAAACTTCATTTGCATGAAAAGCAGAGTCCATCAGCGTTAATTAATCGCATTTCCATCATTTGTATCAAGTGTTCCCCAAGCCCTCCAAAAGACCCAAAATGACCCAAAACTTCCCCAAAAAGTCCCCAAAATGACCCAGAACTGCCCCAATTTTCCCCAAATCCCACCAAACTGCCCCCAGATCCCCCTTTTCCCCCCTAAAAACCGCATTTTCCTCCATTTTCAGCCATCTTTTCCATAGTTGCCCATTTTTCCCATCTAAGGCCGCCTCATTTGCATAGCGGCCGCGGCCCCGCCCCCAGGGGCGTGGCCTGACGGGCGACTCCTCCCCCAGCAGGCGGCGCATGCGCAGCTCCTGCTCGGCCTGGCTCTAGCCCGGCAGGCACTGAGACCTCCCTGCCACTAGGTGGCGCTAACGCAGTGGGTTTGGAGGCGATCTGAGGGCTTTGGGGGGAAATGTAGGGGATGATGGGGGTCCCAGGTAGAATATGGGGGATTGTGGGGTGAATTTGGTGGATTTTGGGATCCCTGAGGGGTTTAGGGCACCTGAAGTGGATTTTGGGGTGAATTCTCAGATTTGGGAGTCCCTGGAGCTGTGTTTAGGGGATCTCAGCGATTTTGGGGGGTGAATTTGGGGATTTTGGGGGGGTCCCTGAGGCTTAGAAGGATCTGAGCAGGATTTTGGGATGAATTTGGGGGGCTTTGGGCTGACCATATTTGTCCCTGATTAGCATAAAGGGCGTGGCCACACCCAGTGATCACGGGGCCTTGTTTGAATCAAAAGGGGCGTGGCCTAACACCAACATCCACACTCCAACCTCATTTGCGTATAGTCGGTGAATATTCATCATTTATTTGCATAAATACAGGCATGATTCAATTAAATCTTATTAATTTCCTTGCAATAAACTTCATTTGCATGAAAAGTAGAGTCCATCAGCGTTAATTAATCGCATTTCCATCATTTGCATCAAGTGTTTCCCCAAGCCCTCCAAAAGACCCAAAATGACCCAAAACTTCCCCAAAAAGTCCCCAAAATGACCCAGAACTGCCCCAATTTTCCCCAAATCCCCCCAAACTGCCCCCAGATCCCCCTTTTCCCCCCTAAAAACCGCATTTTCTCCATTTTCAGCCATCTTTTCCATATTTGCTCATTTTTCCCATCTAAGGCCGCCTCATTTGCATAGCGGCCGCGGCCCCGCCCCCAGGGCCGTGGCCTGACGGGCGACTCCTCCCCCAGCAGGCGGCGCATGCGCAGCTCCTGCTCGGCCTGGCTCTAGCCCGGCAGGCACTGAGACCTCCAGGCCACTAGGTGGCGCTAACGCAGTGGGTTTGGAGGCGATCTGAGGGCTTTGGGGGGAAATGTAGGGGATGATGGGGGTCCCAGGTAGAATATGGGGGATTGTGGGGTGAATTTGGTGGATTTTGGGGATCCCTGAGGGGTTTAGGGGCACCTGAAGTGGATTTTGGGGTGAATTTGGGGGATTTTGGGTGTCCCTGAGCGGTTTAGGGGGATCTGAAGTGGATTTGGGGTGAATTTGGGGGATTTTGAGGGTCCCTGAGGGGTTTAGAAGGGATCTGAGCAGGATTTTGGGGTGAATTTGGGGGTTTTGGGGCTGACATATTTGTCCCTGATTAGTACAAAGGGCGTGGCCACCCAGTGATCACGGGGCCTTGTTTGAATCAAAAGGGGCGTGGCTCTAACACCAACATCCACACTCCAACCTCATTTGCGTATAGTCGGTGAATATTCATCATTTTTTGCATAAATACAGGCGTGATTCAATTAAATCTTATTCATTCCCTTGCAATAAACTTCATTTGCATGAAAAGCAGAGTCCATCAGCGTTAATTAATCGCATTTCCATCATTTGCATCAAGTGTTTTTCCAAGCCTTCCAAAATGACCCAAAATGACCTAGAACTGCCCCAATTTTCCCCAAATCCCCCCAAACTGCCCCCAGATCCCCCTTTTCCCCCCTAAAAACCGCATTTTCCTCCATTTTCAGCCATCTTTTCCATAGTTGCTCATTTTTCCCATCTAAGGCCGCCTCATTTGCATAGCGGCCGCGGCCCCGCCCCCAGGGGCGTGGCCTGACGGGCGACTCCTCCCCCAGCAGGCGGCGCATGCGCAGCTCCTGCTCGGCCTGGCTCTAGCCCGGCAGGCACTGAGACCTCCCGGCCACTAGGTGGCGCTAACGCAGTGGGTTTTGAGGCGATCTGAGGGCTTTGGGGGGAAATGTAGGGGATGATGGGGGTCCCAGGTAGAATATGGGGGATTGTGGGGTGAATTTGGTGGATTTTGGGGATCCCTGAGGGGTTTAGGGGCACCTGAAGTGGATTTTGGGGTGAATTTGGGGGATTTTGGGTGTCCCTGAGGGTTTAGGGGGATCTGAAGTGGATTTTGGGGTGAATTTGGGGGATTTTGGGGGTCCCTGAGGGGTTTAGAAGGATCTGAGCAGGATTTTGGGGTGAATTTGGGGGATTTTGGGCTGACCATATTTGTCCCTCATTAGCATAAAGGGCGTGGCCACACCCAGTGATCACGGGGCCTTGTTTGAATCAAAAGGGGCGTGGCCTAACACCAACATCCACACTCCAACCTCATTTGCGTATAGTCGGTGAATATTCATCATTTATTTGCATAAATACAGGCGTGATTCAATTAAATCTTATTCATTCCCTTGCAATAAACTTCATTTGCATGAAAAGCAGAGTCCATCAGCGTTAATTAATCGCATTTCCATCATTTGCATCAAGTGTTTCCCCAAGCCCTCCAAAAGACCCAAAATGACCCAAAACTTCCCCAAAAAGTCCCCAAAATGACCCAGAACTGCCCCAATTTTCCCCAAATCCCCCAAACTGCCCCCAGATCCCCCTTTTCCCCCCTAAAAACCGCATTTTCCTCCATTTTCAGCCATCTTTTCCATATTTGGTCATTTTTCCCATCTAAGGCCGCCTCATTTGCATAGCGGCCGCGGCCCCGCCCCCAGGGGCGTGGCCTGACGGGCGACTCCTCCCCCAGCAGGCGGCGCATGCGCAGCTCCTGCTCGGCCTGGCTCTAGCCCGGCAGGCACTGAGACCTCCCGGCCACTAGGTGGCGCTAACGCAGTGGGTTTTGAGGCGATCTGAGGGCTTTGGGGGGAAATGTAGGGGATGATGGGGGTCCCAGGTAGAATATGGGGGATTGTGGGGTGAATTTGGTGGATTTTGGGATCCCTGAGGGGTTTAGGGGCACCTGAAGTGGATTTTGGGGTGAATTTGGGGGATTTTGGGTGTCCCTGAGCGGTTTAGGGGGATCTGAAGTGGATTTTGGGGTGAATTTGGGGGATTTTGGGGGTCCCTGAGGGGTTTGGAAGGATCTGAGCAGGATTTTGGGGTGAATTTGGGGGATTTGGGGCTGACCATATTTGTCCCTCATTAGCATAAAGGGCGTGGCTACACCCAGTGATCACGGGGCCTTCTTTGAATCAAAAGGGGCGTGGCCTAACACCAACATCCACACTCCAACTTCATTTGCGTCTAGTCGGTTAATATTCATCATTTTTTTGCATAAATACAGGCGTTATTCAATTAAATCTTATTCATTCCCTTGCAATAAACTTCATTTGCATGAAAAGCAGAGTCCATCGGCGTTAATTAATCACATTTCCATCATTTGCATCAGGTGTTTCCCCAAGCCCTCCAAAAGACCCAAAATGACCCAAAACTTCCCCAAAAAGTCCCCAAAATGACCCAGAACTGCCCCAATTTCCCCCAAATCCCCCCAAACTGCCCCCAGATCCCCCTTTTCCCCCCTAAAAACCGCATTTTCCTCCATTTTCAGCCATCTTTCCATATTTGGTCATTTTTCCCATCTAAGGCCGCCTCATTTGCATAGCGGCCGCGGCCCCGCCCCCAGGGCCGTGGCCTGACGGGCGACTCCTCCCCCAGCAGGCGGCGCATGCGCAGCTCCTGCTCCGCCTGGCTCTAGCCCGGCAGGCACTGAGACCTCCCGGCCACTAGGTGGCGCCAACGCAGTGGGTTTTGAGGCGATCTGAGGGCTTTGGGAGGAAATGTAGGGGATGATGGGGGTCCCAGGTAGAATATGGGGGATTGTGGGGTGAATTTGGTGGATTTTGGGGATCCCTGAGGGGTTTAGGGGCACCTGAAGTGGATTTTGGGGTGAATTTGGGGATTTTGGGGGTCCCTGAGCGGTTTAGGGGGATCTGAAGTGGATTTTGGGGTGAATTTGGAGGATTTTGGG